>PVJX010005948.1:0-81328 GCA_004027295.1 Dolichotis patagonum | reverse complement strand
GGATCGAACTCACGACCTCTCACTTGCCAGGCAGGCGCTTAAGCCACTGAGCTAAATCCCCGGCCCTATATTTATTAGCAATTAAAATCCCCATCAACTGAGTAGAGCTCAGTAAAGTGCTAAATATTTCATCTGTTTTGTATGATATACAATGATAGTGTTGGAATAAGCTATTCACATACTGTGTAGCAACTGATATTAACGCATTGAAGTATATGAATGGGCCTATATGAAAGTCCCTTCACACCTATCTAGATCAGTCCTTAGCATCCTATTTTACCTGTAGGCAACTCAACAATTACGAGGTATTTTGGTGGAAACCAGCTGTTAAATGTTGTGACCTTGTCTTTAACCTACATATTTTGGCAAAATATCTCATTAAGATATCTTTAACATGAAATTAATTATGATTACATTCATATTGAAGAAGGTTTTTGAAGCCTTACTTTTAACAGACCATTTTCCATTTGAGAAACCTAATTTTGCCCCACTAAGTAGATAGTACATGTGTGTGTTGCTAGCAATAACACATCTTTAATACTAGTAAGAATTACATACTGATGATGTGAATGTCTTGAAAAAATGACTGCTGGTTATATTTTTTCTGATGAAGTAGAAACCTTTATACAGGTCAATAGACTGAAGAAGAATATTCAACAGGGTAGCTGAGACACAGATAGAATGAAATAATGGTATTAAAGAAGTTGAGAAGTTTGTAACCCTAAACCAAACAATATATTTGCCCCATAGTGGCATATTTTTAAGTTACTTTTTTACTTATTGGTGCAAATGTCCCTCTATCTAACATCTTCTTAAATCTGGTTCCCTGAAGTCAAAAGTCATAGTTCTAGTCATATGTGGTGGTGCATATTTGTAATCCTAAAACTGAGAGAGGCTGACATATTAGGAATCCAATTTCCAGCTCTGCCTGAGCAATTTTGCAAGACCTTGCCCCCCAAAATGTTTTTGACGGGCTGAGGACATAGCTCAGTGGTAGTGTGCCTCTGAGTTTGAGCCCTAGTACCACAAAAAGCAAGTTGTTTTTTCATTGAATGAAAGGACTGTCAGTTTTCTCTTGGATTGTTAGTAGTTGAAGTACTATGTTTAAACAAGACATTCTTTATATACATTTTAATTTTACTGTTGTAACACAACCCCATTTACAGAAGTTGATATTTTCAGACCATTTTAATAAGACCAGGCAGTAGATAGATTTCTGGCCTAGCCAGAATGGCCTAGCCATTCATTTTTTTCCAGTTGTCAACCTATCCAAACCCCAGTTTTGTTCATGTATCGTTTCTCATCTGGGTAGTCATATATCTTGGGGGAAATGGAAATTCTCCCTTGTTTCAAAGAATATCTGATTATTGGAGGACTAATCTCATGTATGATTGATTTTGCAATAAGCATGTAACCCCATTTTGAACCAAAGTCTAATTAAAAAGAAGTCTTCTGTGGACCAAGGGAATCTTTCTGCGTTTCTGTGAAATATTCACAGGAAGAAGCAGACTCTCTTTATCCCTGGATATAGACACATTACCTGGCATAGCTGTAGCCGTGTTGCGCCTACATGTAGAATGATGCCACACGTAAGAGAGCGGAACAGAACACACCTAAGTCCTTCACAACAGCACTGAATTGATCTTCCCTGGAGCCCACCTCATCTGTGAACCTTTAATCAAGGGAAACATCTCACTCTCTCTTATATTAGCCATTTGGTGTCTGAATTTGCAGCCAAAGCATCTCAATATTTATGAACTACATGAGATCTTTGTTGTGAAAAGTTGGCGTAAGTTTGGGTTTATCCTATCCCTGTTACCATTGCTGTTTGTAATTCAAGTTAAATGGCATTCTCCAGAGAGAAATCAGTGTCAAAATGCACTATGCATCAGCACATGCAGAGCCAATTTATACCAAGAATGTGCTAAGAAATAGCATTGGACTTCACATTCCTTTCCATTCATCTCAGTGTTTCACCACAAAAGGAAAATAAACTACAAGTGCAACGCAGATCAATTGAGAAATGTTTTGGGAGACTGGTAAACAAGTAGAAATTCACTAAAAAGGAAACACTGGGACAACTGAGAGATAAATACTTTCCAAGAGAGAATGTATTAGAATCTACAAGGCCAACAGGTTGTTAAAATGTACAAACAAAGCAGCCAAAGAGACCCTTTAAATTGAACTGGATGTTAGGCTAATTATGCTAGAAATAGAAGTAAAATCCCTCCAAGTCAATAGCTATTGTGCAACAGCAAAGACGAAGAAATAGGCAGTGTATTATAATGCTCTCATGGTTCTTAAAGTAGACTTCAGATGGTACATAGGAATTGAAAAAAAATCTGATTAGGGTTTTAAGGTTCCCAAGTAACATTTTTCTTGTTCTTTTGAGATTAGATAGTCAGTGCTACAGCTAAAGGGGCGGGATAGTCCACAGAAAGAACTAGAAAAAAACAAAGAAATAAAAAAGAAATCCCCACACATTACTTGGGTAATAAGACAAGGGAATATTTGATATTATATTAGTGCACAGTCTTCTGTAGCAACTTCTTTTACTAAATTAGATTATTTCCTGTATTAGACAACTACCGGTTCAGTATTAGATGCAACAAGAAATCACGAAGTAGAAACAAATATCAGGGGAGGGAATGGAAAATGAGATGTATTAAATGCCATTTTTAAAAAGCTATCTATGTAAGAAAATGTGTCTTTCATAACTCAAATGCAAATTAATTGATAAAATGCTAGAAAATAATGGCACAAATAAATATAGTCCTAAAAAATGGATTTTTGAAAAAGATCCTCTGTAATTTTATGTTATTGACTGTCATATGTCAGAATATATTCATTTGCTTTGTAGATGTGACGATAAAATATAAAATCTGTTAGTAGGTATTTATTTAAAATATAAGACAGTGCTCCCTAATGATTAATTGTAAGAACATTTCCTGGAGATGTTTAGAGTAAAAAATAAAGTTTAATTTGAATGTTTGCACTACTTATCTACAAACACAAAGATGTGAAATATATGTATGAATAAATAGCCAGGAAATGTTAATTTCCATTATTATTCAGGTTTTCTCAGGTTATACAATTCTTGAAGACAATATTGAGATGCTAACAATAGGGACCATGTATTTTTTGTACACTTAGGAAGAGATAAATTTTAAGAACGACTAATTCAAACAGTGATACACAGAGAGCTGAAAGACTAGAGGAACTTAAATAAAAAAAATGGCTCATCTCTTTCTTGTCCAAATGGCTGTCATCTTTCAAGGTTAAAACTATATTTATGTTTTTGGGTTTTTCTCCTTAAATTTGGTAAGGTTACATCTATGAATAATATCCAATATAATGGCAAAAATTTCAAACAGGTTAAAAGGAAATTTATTGTCAGTTTAAAGTAGTATGTTAACAGCTTTGTAGTTAAATTAGGCTATGAAAAATGGGTAAAGGTTGCCTATGGAAAAAAGCTTTTTATGACAAAGATAATTGAACTCATAGCGAGAAAGGTATAACCTGAAATGATTTGGAAAATTCATCATGAAAGTGTGTCATTATATTAATCTAGAGAGAAAATCACTTTTTTATTTACTCATCTCTAATGAATTCATCTCAATCCACTCAGACAGGCTAGGGACCAGCAAAATGTTAATGATGAACACGTCAAAAGTTGGACTATAACCTTGTCACATTTACCATAAGACTCTTAGCAGTTCTGAACAATTTTCTTGACGTGCTTGAAATTCTCTATGAGAGGATTCCCTTAAAAGCCATTTCATTGAAAGATAAAAAAATTATTTGGAAGAGTTCTTTTTAGCCATTTAAAAAATGATAAGAAATGTGATGCATATTCATGGTAGAGAATTTGGCATATAAAGAAAAGCATAAATAAGAAAGTGAAATTATCCACCATTCTACTTTTCCAAGGTAACAGTCATTAATATTTTGGTTTTTATTCTTTTAGTTTTTAGGAAGTTATTCTTGTAATGTAAATAATTAGGTTTTGAGCTATTTTGTTCCCTCATCTTTAGACTCTAATGTCCATCCTAGATGATTTTAACTATGTTATATTCCATCATATATATATATATATATATATATATATATACATATATATATCAGAACTTATTTATTTAACTTCAACTTTTCAGAATTTTTGTTATTTCTAAGTTTTCATTGTAATGTATTAAGCTTGTGTGTTTGATCCTTCATTTGTAGATGAAAATCATTTGTAGATGAAAATTATTTGGGAAAAATAATGGAGAATGTTTAAACTACACTAATACCTCAGTTCACGATTGCTTCTGTTCACAAACAATTCAGCTCTTAAGCAAAAGTGTTTGACAAAACTTTGCTTCCATTCACACCAGGTGACAAACACACCCATCACCATCTTCCCCACACAAAATCAAACCCAGCCATCTTCCTCAAAACTGTAAATAAAACAAATTAAGTTTGTGAACCAAGGCACAACTGTATATTTTTCCTGTCATGGTGCCCTAAATAATAGAGTATAGCAAACATAGAAATTACATTGCACTAAATTTTAAAAGAAATTTGGAGATGATTTAAAGTATATGAGAGACAATGAGTGGATTATATGAAAATATTATATACTATTCATTATAATAACTTTTAGTATCATGGATTTTGATATCTGTAGGGAGTTACAATAATTATCCTTTGTGAATACTGTCATACAGCTCTGCGTGACCTTTTGTTCAACTGATGATTTGCACAGACTAGATTCTAGCAAGTGAAATTCCTGCTTCAAATGGCTTGGCTTTTCCAACATGTAGAAAAGTAAACAAATAATTTTCCTAGGTTAAGTATGTACTTGACTTTTCTACAGTCTAGTGAAAAGAAAAGAGATCAAATAGAAAACTTTGAAACTCTACTAATGAGAAAGAAGTTAAAAGTCAGAAAAAGATGGTATAGAATAAGCCATGTTATATGAAGAAAAAAAGCATAATAGACACGATTCAAGATCACATTCATAACAATAAAAAATAAGCTAGACATTCCAGTTGCAAAGATTGTCATGCAAGAACAAGATAATCAAATCCAATTAAATGGATTTATAAGAGGAATACAGTATGGCCTCGTGAAGTTGTGGTTTAGAGTGTTTGGCTTCAGTGGTTCACAGAGTTTTCCTTAGAACCTAACTGATAATTATTTGAAGAAACCACTGAAATTTCTTGGAATCCACAAATACCCTTCGCAATTGCTTTTTTGGTGGGAAGTTTGCAAGCAGCCAATCCAAGAGTGTTATGCAGTTCCGCTGGCTGCTTATTGGCTGCTGCCCTGAAACCGATCTCTGCAGATGCACAGGCATTCCTACATCACAAGAGGAAGCTGTAGGAGTAGCTATCTTGATTTTGTTCTTCTTGAAGTCCTAAGATACCTAAGATACCGCCAAAATGTCCTGCACCTTCTAAGGCTTTAGTAATATAGTATTTTTATAAATTAAATTACATGACACGTGGACACAACATATCTAGGGTTTAAACTATAAATATAGGCATTTTCAGGCATTTTTCTGATCATGTCTGACATTTGCCAGTTTTCACAATTTGCAGGTGCTCTATCAAAGTAACCTCGGTGAATTTTGGAACTCCACTCTATCTAAATTAAAGGTATACAAGACTTTATCTGAAATGTTTATATACATCAAATAAAAGCAAAATAAATTTGGCTTAACTCTATTAAGAGCACGTGAAGTAGGCTTTAAAAGTAAGTATTGCTAGAGATGGTGTGGACAACTACTTGACAATAAGACTTTCACTTCATTGGAAAGTGACACCAAAGTATATATATTAGATATATATAATATATATATATATATATTACTATTGACATAATAGAATTATGCACTTATGGAATATATATATATATATATATATATATATATATATATATGAAAAGGTAGCTAAAATTTGACTGAAACACATAAATCAGTTACTTTAGTAGAAGATTGATAATAAAAAAGAACCAAAATAAAAGAAAAATTTAGTACAATATGTGTTTTGAGATTTACAGTTAACACCTTTGATCTTATATACTTAACAATTCCAGGATACAAAAGAATCTCAAGTACCCATGGAAGAGTAACAATAATTAAAAACACAATACACTTTATTCTAACTCTAAAATTTGAAAGGTATCATTAAATACTTTTATCCTAATAAAATGTTGCTTTCATCTGTTATGTTAAGATTATATGTAAAATCTTAGTAAAATAAAATCCAGTTAGGTGTGGCAGGGCACACCTGTAATCCCAGTGCTCACTAGGTTAAGGAGGGAGGATCGGCACAAATTCAAAATCCTTTTGGATTCCATAGTGGGTTCCTGGCCAGACTGAACTACAAAAAGAGATCCTGTTTTTAAAAAGTCCAAATCCAAGAATAGGGTTAGTTAATTTACTGGGAAAAAAGTAAGAAAGCATACTGCATATTTTAAGGATTTTCACTGGATAGCAATGGATAAAAAGTCTGATTTGAACAATTTTAATTTTTGCAACTATAAATACTAATGTTACAACTCTCTCCTTATACAAGTCTCTAAGAGTTTAATTGCTTTCTAAAGAACACATTCCCAGAATTTGAATTGTTAGATCCAGGTTATTCAACAGATCTAAGTTTCTGTGTATGTGTAACAAACTGTCCTTCGATAAGGGTTCAATCTGAGGAGCAGGAAATGTTGTTATCCATTTTACCTAATACCATACATTGGACAAAACCATCAGGAGAATAATTGAATCTTACTCTGTTAATTGTTATTTTTATTACAAATTACTCATGATGTTAAATACATTTCCATTATATTTTAGCTATTTTATTTTTTTCAAAGCTTTTGATGATTTAGTTACCTGTTTTACTGGTATAAAAAGTGATTTTAAAGAAAAATCCTTATATTACAAATTAAATTCCACCTCAACCATTGCAGGTTTTTGTCTCATTAGTAATTAATTTTTCCTATCTTTCAAAATCTGTTATTTTAAAAACATTTTCCTTTTAAAGTAATTAATTTTTCCTTTCAAAATGTTTTGTTATTTTAAAAACATTTTCCTTTTAAAGTAGTCAACATCATGTTTTCTTTTGTGAGGACTATCCTTTCTTTTCCTGATAGAAATTTCTTGGAAAATTTCCTTCTAGCTACAAAGTTACTAACCAAAAGATTTGGGTCACATAGTTTCACTTTTAATATAAACTCCCTAAATCACCTGGAATTTAGCAATTATATACATAATGTTAAATATATACAAAATATAAATATTTGAATGGCTCTCTATACATTGAAATGGATGCATGTATTTAAATGGTTATATAGTATTTATATATTATATACATCATATATTTACATGACCACTTCCCAAATTCTTAATGATGATTTTTATAAGTTAAATATAGAACTTTACATGATAAAGTCAATTTCTGGAACATCTTTCTCAACCCTGGACTTATCTGGTCATCTAAATTTGGTATGACTAATTGGTTTTGATGACTATAATCTATAACACAATTGTTTGATATGGTGTCTTTCTATACAACTTTAAATCTGCAACACATCTTTTTTATGTATTTCAAACAATCTTAGAATACATTTTTAAGTTTAAGAAGAAAACCATAGTTGTATTTGATCAGAAATGAGTTTGGTTAAAACTCCTTGGGGAAGTTTTTATTTATTTCTAGTATAGTCAGTTCCTCTTCTTGTTAAGGATATGTACATATCTCCCCTCTGAAAATTTTGACTTTCACTGAATCAACACTGAAATTTCCTACATGTTTTAAACTTTCCTGGTTACGGTGCATAGAGCAAGAACAACAGCAAGAGCAAGACAGCAAAAGACTTGTATCTGTTCCTCTTATGTCTTTGTAATTGTTTATTTTAAATATATGGCTCACCTATTTTATCTTAATCTGAACAGGATGTATTTCTGATTTCCACATTAAACCTCTTCCTCATCACTGTCTCATCCCTCTTCTGTTTTTTTTTTATTTAATTTTGATTTCTGGAGAGATTTCTTCATCTACTCCTACAAAATTTGTTCAGATTGCTCAATGACTATGGATTATAATAGTGAAATGCAGATTTTAGACCCACACTTGTCTTTGCATTGTGTTATCATTTTGACAAATTCTTTTGCAGCCCTGTATTTCATCTCTGATATTTCTTTCTATGTATCTTCTAAATTGTTCACCACTTTTAGTGAAAATGCAATTTGTTATTTATTTATTTGTTTGTTTATTTATTTATTTATTTTTATTCTTGGTTTTTTGAGACAGGGTCTTGTTACATAGTGCAGGCTGGCTTTGAACTAACTATGTAGCTCAGGCCAACATCAAACTGACATGACGATTCTCCTGCCTCAGGCACCCGAGTGCTGGGATTACAGGTGTGCACCACTGCACCTAGCATAATTTTATAAATATGTAGCCACTGTGCACCCTCAAGAAAATCTTCACTTTGTTTAGAAATGTCAAATAATTTAAATAGATACTATTCAGAAAATTTAAATAGAGACCAACTAAATAGGAAGAGACCAATTCAGGCCTGATATATTGCCGAAGTGCATGAAGAATTTTTAATATCATGCACTTCAGATTTGGCTATTTGGCTAGAAATTTTGTTTCCAAACTGGAAAAGGAATGAGGGAAGGAGGAAGTGTGGGAAGGAGGGAGAGAGAGAGGGTTAGGGGAGCTTGTGTGAAACAATTTTAATGGGAAATTTGGATAAGTTATACTGGCCCTGATTTACTTCTCTGCTAAAATGTGACTCAAAGAATTCTCCATCTGATGAATGCTTAATATTCTTTTTGTCAAAGCAGAATGATGAGTGAAATATGATAGAAATGCAAGTGCATGTGTCATACTGCAATATTGCAATCAATGTTAAGTAACTTTAATCTATTCCCAAATCCATCAGTAAGTAATAGTGTGTCATTTAGGAATGCAACAATATGAAAAGTAAGAACATTAAAAACTGAAAATCTATAAATATAGATTTGCTATTTAATATTTGGCTTCCACAGTAAAGGAAATAATTAATAGCAGTGTCCTTGTTAAACTGGCAGGACATATTAAAGTTTTAAGTTAATTTTTCTATCACAATTTATCTTTAGACCTCGAAGTTAAAGATTAGTTCAAACAATGTTAACACATATTTAGCAATTTTTAAGAAAATAAAGGAACACGATTCATACTAAAGTTGGGTCAAGCTCCTTGATGAGATGACCACTGATAGATTCAGCTCACTTTGAGTTTGAACTTCCTCTTTTCTGATCTCCTAGGATATATAATTACAAAATAGAGAAGTTGGCACATTGATAGACAGGATCTTCTTCTGCATTTCATTCACTTGTAGTTTTCCCTGAAGATAATTGTATTAAACATAAAATTTTCAGAATATGCACCATGCCCCAAGAACATTTAATGTGCTTCTTCTGACTCTTCCCTGCAGTACCCTAAAAAACAGAGACCATCTAAAACATTGAGTCAAAAGGAGAAGAAAAATTTCCAAACTCCTACTCCAAGGCCCATTTCATGTATATTCTATTATTGATTTCTGATTTGTCATTAATATTTATAAGTATACAAATATACCAAAGAGACCAAAAAATGATAGAAATTTGCTTTAAAATTAAAGACCTGTATTAAGTTAATTTATTTCTGATATACGTTTTTTTTAAAACCTTTTTAAAAGTATGTAAATCTAGGAATTGGATTCTAGGCACAGCTGTCCCATTTAATATAAATGATTCCTTAAAGTATTAGATTCTTTTGGGTCTTCTTATCTTTTTCTGACCTTCGCATTTGAGTAATATTGAATATTGTTGACTTGATGGCAAACAGAAACAAAAGTGCGGGCAATAATGGTAAGAAACTATATTTTTGATCATTTGAATTATGAAGAATACACTTACATTGCTTCTTGAGTTATCTTCAAAATCAAAATCTAAAATTCATATATATTTTTGTGTATATACATATTTTTTCTCTAGAGATCTAACAGATACCTGAGAATATGTGCATTTAGCAAGTTTAATATGCAATGAAATAGAACAATTTTATTTGAAAAGTCTACAGAGCAGACCCAGTTTACAAATTATTTTTATTGTTTTACAATACAACAGGCATAAAAATTGAAAGTCAGTATTTAGTAAAATGTTTATCAATTTAATAGCATATATTGAACTGAACAATAAAATTTCTGGTTGTATTTTTGTATTCCTTTGCTTTATAAAAAGTACTATTTCTTATGATTAATTTTTATGGTATTTTACTAAAACATTGTTCCCTAAGAGATTAGAAATTAAAGCAAACCAAACAAAGCAAACCTATCCTTTTACCTCAGATTGAGAATAATTAGGGTATTCTATTGCTATTAATATTACAAACTCAAAAGCTAAATCAATTTCTTTGCTTTCTCATCTAAAAAGCAAGCTTGCTTTCTTAATTCCTAATTGCATAGTGTAATTTTTCTGTAATGTATATACTAGATTTGGTGGATGAAAAACTGGTGGCCAATTTAACAGCAGCTGAAATCAATCAGCATGGTACTGCCTATAGATGGTCCCTCTGAGGACTGTTGCCAGCATAAAAAGAGACCTGGAGAGGAAGAGCAGTGTTGTCCATTTTCCTAAGCATTGTTATTGTTTGCGTCTCTGTTTCTGGAGGAGCTTGTTATGCTGGCTTCCCTGTTATCAACTTGGCTGTTAGCATTGGAGAAGCTCAGGACCTTATTGCTGAGAATAACTGTGGTTCACTTTGGAGTAGCTCTGGTCCTTACTCTGAGCATTGCTTCCTGGCTCTGGATGGGAAGATGTGTGCTGTTTACTCTTCAGGAGAAGCTTGTCACTCTGGCTTCCTGTTGTGAACTCAGCTCTTCTCATCATCTGAAGAGCTCACGACCTTGTTGCTGAGGACGACTGTGGGGGAGCCCTGGTCCTTATGTGAGCATCACTTCCTGGCTCCAGTGCAGAACCCTCAACCTACTGGCACAGATCTTTCCCTGCTTGCATGGACTTTCTAGCTTGCACCACTGACATTTGGGCCTGCCCAGTGGAGAGCCATGAATAGAACTGCATGAGTCATTTGCTCTATGCCTCCAGTTGGACTTGTGGGAGGCATTGTCATAGGCTCTAGGTCTTCAGCTGCACTCATGCAGGACATTGCTGTTGGATCCAGGCCTTCAGCTGGATTCCTTGGGTCTCAGTGTATAGACAGATTTCCTGCACTTCTTGTATTTAACCCTTGGGTGACAATTACAAAATAATACTATAAATCATATGTCTGGTTCTCCTTGCAATCTCTGTCTACAACACTAGAGGATGTTACTAAATAGTTGTATGCCTTTTACTTTCAACAATGCATATATTAACCAAGATGTTCAAATGGACGGCACCAAAATTTGGGCAGTAACTACCACCAGATTAAATATAGACATACACACCACATGGACACAAGAATGAACATTTTTAAACAGTCATTCTCAAAGTTCTCCAGTGTTATTCCTTATCATATATATTTAATACTATGATATATTGAAATCATTAAATTGATTTTAATATTTGAATTGTATTTCCTACTAACAATGATCTTGCAAACATTTCATTTTGTAATTCCCAAAGGCAATTTAAAAATATTTATGGCATAAAAACTTTGAAAGGATATAAAATTGGATACTGAATCTGTCTCCAAACCTTTTAAAAACACCTCTACCATCATACTTAAAAAAAAGTCATTTACCAAAGCTATGTCTGACCAGTTCTAGCTAAGGCGTCTCCTCTTTCTGGACATCACATTCTCAATAGCTAAAACATTTCATAAATTGAATACTAACCTATAGTAACATTTTGCAAAGCTGATAAAACTTAGGATTATTTGAAAAAACCTTATTACTGACACACTGTCATTTCTAAATGTCAGGGACTTCAGGCTTAGCTCATAAAGATGAAGCTCGTTCTTGAAGACAATGGTGCCCTTCAGAGATAAATATCTTTTTAAGTCTTGTGGGTTGTGGATGGTATAGACTCAATCCTAGTAAAATTACCTCTAAAAGCAGCAACTCTTTTAAATTTATATGTACAATCTGTAAGAGAATGGCACAGAGGGGATTCACAGATATCCAAACATAGTTTACATTTGTGCTAGTTATGCCCTAAAACACGTATTCTTCAAACATCCATTGCAAAACACACATGTCGTGCATTAAAGAAAGATTTTTAGACCAAAGTTCCTGCCCTGCCATCTTTTCCAATAAACTGTATATCTTTTAGATACATACAGTCACAGGGCAAGCCACTGGCAGACCAGTGGAAATGAGAATATAGTATTTGAAGTTAAACAATCATGAAGAGATTAGAAAACATTTGCTTTGCTTAAATCTAGGAATAAAGCTATGTATACTTGCATTTTAAAATAATATTCAAAGATGAGTTTTTCTGAATAATGTAATCTTTATTGAATTAATTTTAAATTAAAGGCCAAAGTATCTTATGGCTTTTATGCATGACAAATATTTTAAAATAGATCTATATTGCTTATTTGGCAGGAGGAATTTTATCACTGATTTTCAATGTATATGTAAATTTCTGTGTGTGTGTGTGTGCAGACATCATGCATGTGCATTTGTGTGTATTTATCTCTTTTATTATGGGAAGAAACAGCAGGAATTCAAGATGACTAACATGCTAGAGAAAGGATGAGAGCTTAGATGATATAAGTTGCAGCTAGTTCAGGAAGTGGTTGAAAGGACAATAACAATAATTGAAACCTAGTAGTATTACAAATTTAGTTTCTTAATCAGGCCGGTTAGGGCCAGAAGCTCACAATCATTTGCTTGCAGCTGAACAAATCAAAGAAGGCCATTCTTTTTGGAAAAAGGGAAAAAGAATTTGCTCAAAGTTAGCTCTGAGGAGATAAAAGGGCCTTATCACCCAAATCTCCATCTTTCCTGTACAAGTATGTTAGGATCTTTTACAGCAAGGAATCATGGGAAAAGGAAATACAGTGGGAAAATAGATTTTTCTAGGCTGAGCAGAGGCGGGAGTGACAGAGTGGTAGTTTATGCCTTACGCCGGAGGAAGTTTGGATAAGCCACTTGGCTCATAAGGAAAAACAATATAAAAACAGCTATAAATTTCATATGATATGTGTTATAACTATGTATATCTAAAATTTACCAATAAAACACAAAAAGAATCAGGAAAAATAAAATCTAACTTTTAAAGTTCTGTTTTGTGATTCTTTTTCATCAAAGTAAATTACCTCCTTTGATTTTGGTGAGCAGCAAGCAAAGGTAACTCAGTTTACGGAACTAAGTGGCCGGTAACAGTGTGACTGAGCAACTAAATTTGTAATACGAATACATTGGAATTATTGTAATTTCAACTAGTCACATTTTGCAAGGGTATAATGCTCTTAGTCTAATCTCAAAATTATAAAGTTGAACTGCTATGACATGAACTGCATGTATCAAGTCTCCAATACTCTCTGCTTAGTAAATGGCCTAATTGGCTTTCTAATCATCATACGGGCATTCTAATGAATGAAGAAGCCTAAGAAGCGTTCTTACCATGCACAGCAAAAATCAGTTTTTTTATACTTAAAGGAAATACTGCACAGAAGTAAATTTTATAAAGGAAGTCATAAAAAAGCTATTGCTGAAACATGACTCCAAGTAAGCCCTTCAGGTGATTCAATTCAGGAAAATTGTAATGAAAGAGCTGGGATTTTTTGTATTTTATAAGATATCCATAAACTCAAAGAAACAAGTAGCTCTGTTTCATTACTATTTACTATTAATTTTTCAACTAAACAATTCAATTTGAATTAAGTAGCTGGAATAGACAATTATTTAATTAGAAGGAATGGTTTTACTATTACACAAAGTAAAATTTTTATTGTAAAAAAATCTTTCCTAAAAATGTTGTTTTACTTCTAACAAAAACTGTGTACATATGACATATATATGTATATCTGATATATATATATAATATGTATGTATAATATGATATATTGAATTTCTAGAATTTCTACTTAGCTATTCAGGAAAACAAATGTAAAGAATTTATACTAAAATGGAAATGAGAGTCTTGAGGCTTATAACAATTTTATCAAACAAGCTGTTCTGTGGCCTTATAAAGTGAAATCTCTTTTTAATCATCCTGTGTTTAATTAAAAAGTAAATAACCATAGTCTGAGTAAGTCTCTCTCATACTCAACTTAGTTTCTTCATAGGGGATGTCATGAAGCCACTTAGTAATTCTCCATTTGATCAGTCATTTTGAGAAACTTCGTTTTGTGTGAAGCATTATATTGTCATTCTTAGTGCAGTTAAATTAGATTTTATGGTTTAAAATTGCCCTATTAGCTTGGTGCTTCCTGCGTTTTCATTAACTCAAAACATATTTGATATCATGATAAGCTTCCCTGAAATGAAACTTCTCTTCTGGAATAAGTCAATCTATTACGGCAGATGCTTACTACGGAACTTGGTTTCGAATATTACATTGCTTTAATGTGCTTCTTTATGAATTGATGCTTTGGATGAGGATATGCAGCACTCGCATTTATAACCATATGCTGCGTTTTAGGCCAAATCATATTCCTTTTCTCCTACAGTAAAACTGAGATGCAAATAATTTTTGAATCCCAAACTATATTCCTGCTAGGAGGAATATCTATAAAGTACCTGGATATGGCAAAAATTCCCCTGCTGTCACACTAGGGCAGTAATTCTAAACCTTGGAAATCCACCTGTACCACCTAAGAAAAATGAAAACAGAGTCGTGGTCCATAGCAAAACATTTAAATTGAAACTTCTACCAGAGGGGCTCAGACATAAGAAATCATGAAGGCTTGCAAGTTAATGATTATAAAGCACAGCCAAGGTTGTACACTGTTGCTCATATTTTCACAGAGGGGTGGGTCAAAGAGATGCAACATTTCCTATCATGCATGGTGGATCCTGAGAATCTGCATCTCTAATTATCAGCTTGTGTTACTTCTCTTCCAAGAACCACACTTTGGTAATAACTGCCACAGAGCTGTGAGATTAAATAAATCCCTTTCAATTCTCTTTGGAGTTAATGCAGATGATCACAGGCTATCCTTGTCACTTAACATGAATCTGTTCCTTTACTCCTCTATTGATTTATCAAATAGAAGGATGGGGACCCTGGAGGATGAGTGATGCTCAGATTGAATATAGTGGCTCTGTAGTAGCTCCTTAAGCAGTTAATATATTCAGAGTTCAATTTAAATAATGTGGTACAATTTCGGGAACTCTCAGAAGAGTTCTGCCAAGTCACACAAATGCCAATAACCTCAACTACTTTGGAAAAGGCGATTTCCATTCTCCTTTTCTTTGAATAAGAAAATTTCCAGGTGGAAGTCCTCATTTTTTATTCAACAATTTGGTGTCTGACCAATTTTCAAGGCAAATAGATTAGAAGAGGCAAAATTCTTGCTTTGTTAGAATTATATTGTAATTGGAGTAGAAAGAAAACATCAAACCAATTTTAAAAAGAAAACATCTTATTCAGTGAAAATTGTTCTCAAGAGAATACAAAGCAGGTGAGGAGAGAATGTATCTGGCTGTGGGTGTAGCTCAGCTACTTCAAATAAAATGGTAGGGATAGCCTCCTAGCAGTGTGACATTTGAACTGAGACTTGAGAAATCAGACTTCACTAACAGAAGTCAGAGTTTGAAGAAATCAGACCTCACAATCAGAATTCAGAGCAGGAAGGAATCAGACCTTACTATCAGAAGTCAGAGCTTTCCAAGCAGAAGGAGCAGTGCATGCTGCTCTTAGGTCAAGAGGCTGACTTATGCTGATCTGGTTTTCTGTTTTGAACAGGAGGAAACACTGTGGTTAGACTCAGCAGATAATTGGAATATGAGAGGCCACAAATTGTGTGTGGGGTGTATGACCAATTGTTAGAGGGTTCATTCCATGATTATAGAGAAAGTCTAAGAGGGCTTTAAACAAATCAGTAATATGATCCTTTGTATTTTAAAAAAAAAATTTCATTATCATTAAGTTGCTCTTTTGACCAAAAGAGCAAATCTACAGTTGCAGAAACCATATTTAACAGAATGTTCTGGGCCACAGTTAATGGAGACTCAGGTTAGATGAGTATCAGAAGAAATGATGAGGTACAGCTTGCAGGAAATGATGAGAGAAATGGAGAATGACTCTTAGGGCATTTGACTTGGATAACAATGGATGTATTGGTAATACTTAATGAGATGGGGAAAAGTGGAGGGTAAGGCATTTGGAAACCTTGAGGAGAAACCATTATTTTTTGCTTTGAATGTTATGGTTGAATTATCTGCCAGATTTTTAAGAGGCGTTTTCTAGCTGGAATTGGGATATATGGGTATTTGTTCACCAGACACCTTCAATGTGAAAAAAAAAATTGGTTTTCATGGCATATAGGTAGTGTGAGACACAGATTCATATGAAAAACAGTCAATTTAAGGCAGTGTTAAACTAAACTTTTCACCTGTAATGAGGTACAATTGGAAGTTCTGTTAATTTTTAAAGCCCTCATACATAACTGATTATAGAAAAACAGCTAACCCAAGATTATGAGTGAATTTTTTTTCCCAAGGAATAATCAATAGACACACCAGTTACAGCAAACCACAAGACTCATTCACAAAGGAGTAATTGAAAAATGGAAAGCACACCATTATCAGTGGTTCATAAGGTTTTCTTCCGGTTGAACAGAATAAAGTACCTTCTTAATCTGCTTCTAGACCTAACTTTTAGGTAAGCACCAGAACCTTTCCTCAGGATCTATTTATGTCTTTAAAGTTTTCGTTGGGAGAAAAACATTTAGAGCTCTCTCTTTTCCAGGAAATTTCCCTCTGGGGAAAGGCAAACATTAACTTTTCTCTGCATTCCTTTCCAAGATTTTTATGAAACTAGTTGTGTTCTGATTTGGTCTTTTCTTAAATATAGCAAAGTTATTTTGCTGACAATGGAGTTAAAAGTTGAAAGAAATTGCTCTAGTACCTGTAAAATTTGTATTATTTGAGAAAGAATATATACGGCTGCAATTAATGATTCAAGTGACTCAAACCAGGACAACTCACTCAAGTGATCAAATTTTCTGTAATTCCTACTTTCACTAGGTTTATTTCCTGTGTTTATGTGTAACATTACAGTACAAATCTAAGATGGTATGATGCTATAGGTGTGGTGATTCACTTTAAAATATTTTACTCTAAATTATTTATTTTTGTACTAACTTTGATTCATCAGCCTAAGCTAGCTAGAATTTTAAGTTCCTTAATTAGAAATCTGTACTCTAAACTTGAAATTTTGTTAATTCACAAAAGGGATGATTGAAATAATTATTTACTGTTTAAATGAGTAGTATCTATAATATTCAAATGGTTAAACACTTTATGAGTCTTACTACAAATGAGGTAGAAAAACTTGTCAAGGCCAGGAATCTAGTGCCTTCAGAGAAGACATTCTAGATTGAGCTCTAAAGTTAATTTGTTCTGCCCTTCATTTGATTTCATGGAAGTTTGGTCTCTAATGTGACTAGAAGGCTAGGTGATATTCTTTATAGTGAATCTCTCTTACAAGAGGACTTGTAGAAGTTTCTACGGACTGAAAGCAAAAATTCAAATGCATATGCATGACAACTGGTCTAGTGTCAAGAAGCAACAGTGTTTCCTGAGATCCGCGCCATGTTGGAACTTAGGCCTTGAGCCAAACAGTAACCAGCCTGCTGCCTACCAGGGCGAGGGCTTAAAATCAAACATGCCATATCCTCGACCCCCCCTACCCCCGCTAACAATCAGGATCCAGGGATCTGGTTATCTCTTGGGAGGTGACCATATGTGGTACAGCAAGTGGGGGGAATTTCCTTCTATTATCTCTGAAGGCAGATATTTTTATCGCTGTTTTGCTTTGTCCTGATTAATGGTGTTGCTCTATTCAATATTCTGTTTTGATGTGTTCTATAATGTTGTGTATTTCTTTTGATTTTGCTGTACCTAATAGAAGAACAAGTATTTTGAAGATAACAAGATATACAATGGTGCCTAGTATTGTTGTCCTGGTGACCTGCTGTGATGTTCTGTGTCAATTTCACTATACTGTCTCAATTGGCTTTATTCCATCCTGTTTTGTTGTATATTACTACCTCTAAGTTAATGAAAATTAAATAAAAATAAAACAATAGAACATGAGAAAACAAGGTAGCAAAATATGTCCAAAAACTCCCAACTCCATCAAAGCTGATCCATGTGACACGGATGATGAGAAACTCAAAAACAAAACAACAGAATTATATAAGGTGATTAAAAAGGAAATAACAATAAAACCGATCAATAAGGTACTGAGCAAGCTGAAACATGATATAACTAAACAGATAATGTACTTAAAAACAAAAGGAGGAAAAGAAAATGCGCTAAATGATATAACAGCATGTATGTTTAAGTGTGTGGGAATTCATAACCATATTACCAAGTTTTTGTTGGATCATTGAACAGAACTGTTTACAGCCTCACTGTTCACTTTGTATGCCTTAATTTTGTAGCATGAACAACTATTTCTAAGAAGACAATATGTAATTTATCAAGTAGTGATTTTTTAATTTTTTTTTGGAATTCAGTATTATTTCTACCCTTTTTTCTGTTTTGCTTTTTTTCTCTTTAAATAAAATTTAAAAAATAAAATAAAATAAAATTTCAATGAAATGGGAAAAAAAGAATCTAACAGTTGCTCAATGGACAATCTAGCCTAGTTTTTCGAGCAGAAGCTTAAAATATAGAAATCATCTACTTGGAGAAATAAATGACTAAATTGTTTCTAAACTATCTTTATGAACACTATTAATTCTAATGATTTATTTATACTCACTCTTTCAAAAATATTGCCCTCTACTTGAAGTTCAGTTTATAATTTTATTCATAAATTGGATTAGTGTCTTCTTACTCCATGAAAATTGAAAATGAATGAAAAAGGCATGATCTGAACATATCATTCATAATGCACAGATGTATTACACTAAAATAAAGTTGTCCCTGTATTAAACTTATAATTACACTGTAGAAGCAGAATATTAATCCTCATTACTTCTTTTCTTCAATCATTTAAATACACACACAGACAAACATTACCCCATTCTTCTCGACAGCTAGCTAATCCATGGATTGGCATGGATAATTTCAAAAGGGCACAGCAGGTCCTAGTGTGAAGTAATAGCTTCACATTATATGCATTTTAACAAGGAAAAGGTTTCATGCTATGTAAAATAATATATAACTGTTCCAGTATACACACTCCAATACCAAGTTTTTTCTTCCATGGTTTGTAATAAAATGCTTTGTTGAAATGTTGAGGGAACACTTTAATTCCAACATTGAATTCATTCATTCACTGCTTAAATATTTATGATTCCTCCTGAGAGTCAGAATCAGTGACTAATTCTTTTGATCATGATTATTGTAATAAACTTAGTAAGTGATATGTGTATTAACTGTAATAATACAATAAGTATAACTATATCCTGTTTGAGAATAAAAATGCTACCAACACATTATGTCTTTTGTTGGTCTATTGCAGCAGCCACTGCTAATTTTTAGTGCATTACCAGGATCAATGAAACTGTTCTGTTAGTAGGTAAATCAGGGGAGTAACTGAGAGGAAAGTTTAAATTAATTTTAAACAGAATCAACAAGAGTCAGTTATCTGAAAAATGACAAACTCGAAGAACTAAATAGGTTATCACTTGCTAAACTTCTCAGGCTGCAGTTCAAACTAATATTAATGAATAGAAACCTGGGCACAGTGCTACACATCTGTATTCATAGTGCTTGGGAGACTGAGGCAGGAGTTTCACAAGTTGGAAGTCTGTCTGGTATATGTAGTATGATCTCATCTCAAACAAAAGAGATATTTATAAGTAAAATATGATAAAGAAAATCAGAAAATGCAACGGCTTATCGAATAGTCTATGAGAGAATTACTTTGTGTTTCTCTTTGAGAGTCAGTGCCTTTGAAAAGATAATGGTTCTGTAATTCTTCAGTGAAAGAAGTGATGCATATAGGTGTTTTGCATGCATATACATTCAAATCTATGAATAAATGTGAAATGAAACAATGTATGTGGAAGGTAATACTTACATACTTAAATAAAATATTAATTCAAGGTCTATTGCTGCTTTGTCCTATGTTGTTATGTTTGTAGACATGGTAAGGTTTTGAATTATATCAGAAATCTTGCATTTTCCAGCATCTTTGAGAAGTGGAGAGGCTTGATCAAGGGTAAAATTATGGAGTGCAGAATCACCAATTGGGAACTGTTTAGAGATCAGCCAGGGGGATCTCTCTTTCTCTCTCTTTAATATAAAGATTGAAGGACATGCTTAAATTTGTCCAGTTATTAAAGAGCCAGAAAAAGAACCAGAACTTTAGATTATACCCCCACCTACCTGAGAAGCAGATCAGAATTTCTGAATGTCTCCTGCAGTCTTAAGTACTTTCTTCAACCTATATTTTAGCAAACTAGTATTTTAATATTTGTTCTTATTCTTTCTTATAAAACCTTTAAGTTCTCAGCATTTATACTGAAATAGCTAAATGGGTTTGAAGTGTTAGTTCCTTCCAGAACATTATAATATAGATCAAAATAATATTAAAGTGATAAAACATCAATAAGAATTTCAGTTAGAAGGAATGAATCCTATAAATAACTCAATATTGTGTTTAGATCTCCAGAATAGTGAGAAAATAAAGTTTTGTTGCTTAAGTAGAGCAAAAGAAATAAAATTCTTAATGTAGAATTTCAAGGCTTAGTAAAGATATGTAGTTAAAGTTAGAAGAAACGGATTAGACACTTTCCAAAACCCTTGAAATCACGTCACATTGTTTGTTTACCTCATGTTTACAAGGCAGTTCAAATATGATGCCCATCATGTCAGAACTATTATTATGCCAAAGTTAAATTCTACAGGGAAGAAATGTGAGTGTAATGAGCATAAAGGCCTGAGAACATTGAACTGGTTTTACAGCAGTGTTCATGAAGGTTGAAGAAATTTCCAGGAAACTTAATAGCTTCACGAGATGAATATATTTAAGCGCTAATGTTTTAAGAAAACTACTAATTGATATCTGTTAGGAATTTGAGCATATTAATATATTATTCACAGTGTATCTATAAAGAGCATGAACTACATATTAGGTTCTGACTTTCAATGTTGAATATTGCTCTGGAACTTACAAGGGAGTTGGGGAGTTACAGATGCAGACAATAAACAAACAAACAAATATGTGGGAAATTTCAGGTGGAGCCAATGGGTACAAAACAAATACTGTAGGAAGACAGGAGAGAAATTTATTTGGGGTTACTTTCAGCAGGATGGCTTCTTTAGAGGGGTGATATTTGAGCTTAAACTTGAGGAATTAAAAAAAGAGAAAGAAAGACTGAAAAAGAGCTCTAGTATATCAACAGATCATCAAGAGCCAAGGTCCCAAGAAGGATATATACTTGGTATGCAACAGGGAAGTGTCAGGAGATGAGATAAGAAAAGGAATCAAAGGCTAGTTGATATATAGACTATCTGGACATGATAAAGATTTTGTACTTGATTCTAAGAAGTCAGTGAGCAGCTTCAAGCCAGAAAATTGTATACTCAGTTTACTTTTAAGTACTATCTTGGCTATGTAGAAAATGGATTTGAGAGATAGAGCAGTGTGGAAGCTTGTAATAGGAGGGTGATGGAAGGAGAACTTACGTACACATACGGGAGCAGTTTTGAGATAACAACTAGGAATTGATGGATTCACTAACAGAAGTGATAGACAAGGAAAAAACATGCCTAGCACAAAGGCTAGATAAAATATCTAACCTCTGCTTTGATTTTATTTGAAACATACAATGAGCATATAAAACCTAAATGGCTAAATAAAATGATTTTATAAAAGAATCAATTTAGCCATTTATAAGACCATATTGTTATAGATTTTTAGGCATGCCATTTTACCAGAGTTGTAAAAATTTATAAATATTGTTAAATTAGTTACTGGGGAGATGTGTGATTAAATTGCAAGGATTCCAGATGAATCTTTAGAAAGTATAATCACATTACACACATAGTTTATAGTTAGAAATAAGAAGCATGAATATTTGATACTTCAGCTTTATATAAGAGCAATTAAAGGGACATTAAAAAGAAATAAACAAAACAGGAAAAAAAATGAAATGCTTTCTAAATAATAATATTACTGTGATTTGTGGTAAATCCTAGTAGTAATTTTTCTAAAGAAGTCATATAAATACAGCAAAACATTAAAAAGCAGTTTTGTTTCCTCTAAAGAAACATGAAGATTCTATGGATGTGCTGTAATAAAATGTTGATGCCAATTTTATAATACATTAGCATTCATTGTGAGCCATATACCTGACAGAAAAATGTCAGGTGGAGGAAAATTCATCAGGAGTATTAGACTTATGAATGTCCATCAAATGGCTGCAGATGCAATCATTATTCCCAAATTCACCATCATTTTATGATCAGAAAACTTTGTCTAATATCATTATGACCTTAAATATTGGCTTTTATCTGAGAAGTTCAAATGCTTAATGGCACATTTTCTGTTAGATACTTATTAAGAGCTAGGTAGCCAATGCTCGATCTCCAGAACATCCTTAAGATTTCTAAAAATAATCTTATGAAAAGAAATTGAAAATAAATGAAAATAATTTTTCACTACCTTTCTGAAAGCATAGACAAATTGGAAGAACCACTTATCTGATGTCAAATGCAAATCAGTTCATCTGGAGAAAACAGATTGTTTCAATTTGTTTATAAAGTTGTTTTATCTCAAAATACTGCTAAAAAATATAAATAATTTTAATTTTTCCAAAGGTACTAGTAAACTACAGTGGGATTATCATTTTTGCATTTTCCAGTGTACCTTGGAACAAAAATAGGACTCCAAACATAGAAAAAAGCTGGCAAAAATAAGTCAAATATAATAGACAGTAGCATCATACATAAATTTTTTGGCTGACTGAGTTCAGAGTTCATAACTGGGCAGTTTGCCCATTGCCTAAGGGAATGACTGCCCTCAGTTCCCTTTTCTAGCAGTTTTCATTCTGGGGAATTTTGCTCAGAGACTTGGCATCGTGAAATTTAACATCATCAATTTTCCATAAACTGTAATAAAAAGGAAATTCTAAGGAAGATTTTTTTTCTCATGGGAATATAATTTTTTCAGATCTAACATGCACATAAAAAGGATTTCTCATTCTATTTAAGACTAGAAAGAGACATCAATGCAAATTAAAACTCATGTGACTAGAATTCCTTAAAAATAAGTAAGGCATACTCTGTTATGCTCTAGATTCAGTGACTTAATCCTATGAATACACTAAGAGAAGTAATGAGCCAGTAAATTGTTATGAAAAATATAACCTGATTTATTATAAAATGAAATCATCTATTTTTTCTTTTACGTTCTTTGTTATAAATATTGTGAGAAGCATACTAAAGAAAATTGAAAGACTGGTCTATTTGAATTTATTTGGTAATCTAAAAATTTAACATACCAAGTATGAATGTGTCAGACATACCTAATAAAGATTTGGCCTGACCATTTGAGAATTGATAGATATGATAATTATGAGATTCAATTCTGAGTTCAGGGAGATGACATCAGATTGAGATTAATATTACTTCATGAGTTTGATGAGCATTGCTTTATTTTGTGCATGCACTATGCTGTGTATTTCCATGTACCACTTTTGAATGTACCACGCTGTTAATTTCTAATATGTTTATTGTTCATGGAAATAACCCAAGTGCTTAGGAGAGTGCCTAGAAAACAGTAGATATTCCATATATCTCTTTGACCCAATGAGTGTTCTTTAATTCTAAACATTGAAATTGTATGACTTCACTGAAAAATTTGCACTTTCAAATGCATATATAGATACAGAATTTAAATTCTTTTGTTCAATGCCCATATTATCCATCAGTAATCAGTCAGTTCACAGCGACAAGTAATAAGGTATTTCAGAGCAATAATTATGAGGCAAGCATTAAATATGTCTTTGAAATGAGTGGATTATCAAAAACTGTTACCAGTGCTTTGACAATAGTAACTTCTAACTAAAAAACTGTTAAAGTTAACAATGGCCAATGTGGCCCTTGTGCAACTTTCCTTAAGAAATGTAAAGGCACTGTCTTTGTTAGACAATTCTAGCAAAATATAGAAATAGAATTACATGTGATAATTAAAAAGATATACTGACAAACATAATAAAGATTTTGAGCATATGGGATAAAACCTTATTTTTTATCCCAGCTCCAAATGTCGCGAACACCTATGCAAGGTCTTAATGGTAAAGAAACGGATGTATTCTTCATTTCCATCTGTCTCGCACTCTCAAGATCATTTAAAAAACAGAAGTTGTCTTCAAGTTTTATGAATTCTATAATACTTCTTTGCAATTTTTCTGATAGGTTATCTCTAAACTAACTAATGAGTACTCAAAAGGGTGCTTTTAAGAGGACTCATTTCCTGTGATACGTATGAAAACAATGACACGTGACTAACATATTGCTAGGAAAGTCTCCAAAATTAATTCTTTTAGTAACAAAAATTCCTCATCCTTGCCAAATTTCCATGTTGTCGATCGTAATCTAGTTGCCTGGTGAAGTTTAATATGCTTTTAAAATACACAGAATTTTTTGCCCTTCTAATTCAGTTGCAGCGCTCTGAGTATATAGTACAATCGCCACTGGCTACCTCTCACTCCTCACACTCCCCAGGCTCTGTCACCTCCCATCTCAAAATCCTTCCATATTTTGGTTGAATTTGTCCAATGAAAATGTTCTCCAACCACATAAAAAATAAAGGAAGGCTCCTTTCTTCCATACTTCTAAAAGTGTATAGGGCTCCTCGACTGAAGACATAACCTCCCTTTAGAGGATCTCCCCCTCAATCATCACAAATATTTGTTCTTCATGCCCCTTATTTCTTAGGGATGGTAATGACTCCCTGTGAGTACTAGCTCAGAATTGCCACAATTATTCTTGCTGTTTTTACATACTTTCAGCACATCTTCATATTACATGATTTGAGAGTGTTAAATTCTTCCTGCAAGCTCTGAATGATACATGCTTGGACCTTGCCACATTGGAGTCTACCTTATTCATTCAGACTTCATCTGTATAAGGGGCAAGAATCTCAAGCAAAGGCTCATGGGTCATGTTGGTTTCCCAATTCCATTCACCCTATCCTCCATACCCTATTTTTTATGGAGTACTGTCAGATCCAGCTCTAAAATCCATTTTGAACCTATCCACTTCCTTTTATTTCTATTGTTACCTTCCAGATTGAAGCTGCCATCTTTTTTAAACTGAGATATTGCAATAATCTTTCATTTCCTTTCTCTCTTTTTATTGCAATGGACTTTAAAAGTATATTCAAAAATAAATAAAATTATATTCATACTTCTTACTGCTCCTTTCTTTAACCTATACATTAAACAAGAGATTGTTTTAAAAACAGAAATAGATAATTCAACTTAAAATTCTGTAATAGTTTCCAATTTCTTTCTCCTCCTGGGGCTTTTATATACACCCCTTCCTCTATCTGGCATAATTTTCTCAAAACAATGGATCTAAACCATCCTTCCTGCCTGAATACTCTTGTTTTATTTACAGCACTGATTTGTAATCATCATGTTTATTTGACGTTTGCTTACCGTTTGTTGCAGCAAACTGAAATAAGTGGATATTAGATGAGACCAGATATTAGATCTATATCCTCAGTGCCTAAGGACATTGTATCTTAATAACTATTTGGTTATTACCTTATCATTCAATCCTACCTCCATTTTAACAGAAACTTCTGGTCCTAAGGACACAAGGTTCCTACACTGTGTTTTCTCTTCTAACTCTGTAGCCTTGCTACTTGGAAGATCTCAGAGAAATAGAAAATTAATGTTCTCTAAATGTTTGGGTGTATTAACATGCTTATAAAATACAAGGTACAACATATGCACATTACCTCAGAAGATGCCCTAGTGACCAGGAACGACGGATTTTATTTCTATTATCATGGTATAGTTTATGCATTAATGCCTATGTAACTTTTTATATCTGGGTTCTTTGTGCAACATAATGGTCTAAAATCTGTCACATTCTTATGTGTGTGATCCATTTGTTTGCTCAATATTGTTGAGTTTTCCATTTTGTGGTTGTGCCACTATATATTTATTCCCGTCCACATCTTTTGATGCACATGGAGCTGGTTTCTGGTTTGAGGATATGAATAAATCTGTGACAAATATTTGTGAAATGCCTTTTATATTGATACACATTTTAGTTTCTCTTGGGTGAATACTTAGGAGTAAAGTGTGGTTCATGGGCAAGTATATGTATGCTTAACTTTAAAAGAAATTGTCATGCTTTCTCCAAGGTGATTATTTTATTTTTCATTTCCATTCATGCAATTTAAGTGTCTTACTTGCTCATTATATTTACAACACTTGCTATGGTCATTCTTTCAAATGTTTGTTTCTCATATGTGTATAATGATAACTAATTGTTTGATCTTAATTTATCTGATGAAGAATGATGTATGATCCATTCCTTTACACTCATTTGGAATGTATCTGCTTCCATAATGCAGACAGTTTTATGGAAAGCTTGCTCTAATTCTTAGCAACATGGCTGAACTCGCCAGTAACAACACATTTATCACCAAATTCTAGCTTCCATGAACTGATTTCTTTTTAATTTTTTATTAAGTTTTGTTGATGCAATTTATATAGACACAATGATCACATTCATCTTTCTTATACTTTATGTATCTTGTTCCTCTTTTTTCATAAACTGGTTTCTTGATTGAATTGAAATGCATTAGAATTGATAGTATTATGCATTTTATGATATGCATGAGTTTACTCTCTTGTATATGTGTTCTTGTATTTTTTTAGAAGAAGTGATAATAGTCTGACTAGTACAAATTATCAGTGTCCTCATAATGAACTAATTTCATTCTTTTAACTTAAAATTATAATCAAGATTAGAACATCTATATCTCTCTATGATGTGTGCAAGCTGAAATTGGCACAGCAAGAGTTTGCCACAAATGCAAGATGATAGAGATGGCTCATTTGCGTTTAAAATGGATACGATGAATATAGCACATGTAGGGAAGAATTAACTAACTAGAACGAAATGTTTTTTGCAACTATTCCTCTCAGCTGGAAACCATGCTATCACTTCTTTTTTCAGATAATAAAGTCCATAAACTGCAAAGGCTTCTGTTTTTAATTATTTAAATCCTATTTTAATTTGAACTTCATAATCCATTCATGAAACTTCATCTCTGCATATATTCTTCAAAACTACAAATATATTTTTAATAATACTACAATAAAAATTGTCCTGAATTAGCATGGTTATACTAAACAAAATGCTATCTCAATTTAATTATATGACATATGCATTAGTTTGAGCTGACAGTGCAACTCAGGAATGCATCATATTATTCTCAGTATTTTGTATTACAAGTTCACATAATGGGACATAGATTGGGGTACACAAAAGTGTATAAGCCCAAGATGTGTTTCTATTTTAGGGATGGTTAATCTAGTAAGAATAAACAAATCAGATACTCATTTATATAAATGTGGACTTTCAGAGAAACTGAAATCATGAACCAGGAAGGTAAACAGTAAAAATGCAATTTAACAAATAGAATGTATGCAAATGAGGTTAAGGTTTTATGTAAAGTATAAGTGCTCACATAGATTTTAACTTAAACTGGCAGCTGTCTTTGGCGTGGTGTACCTCAGAGATAGCCCATGTGATATGTACTCTTTGGAAAGGCCTCAGCTAGCAGTGAAAATAGTCTCCTTAAAAGCAGCTGTAAAACTTAATTCTATTCTTTACACGTTTACCCTATGTAGTTAATGTGTTCTCCAGGATGACAACAGCTTGTGCTATTTTTTTTAATGTTGGTTTACGGTTCTTTAGAATAACAAAGGAAACAAACTAAATTAAATGTGCATTTCTTTTTTATTATGTCACTGTTGTTGTTTGTTGCTTTGTTTTGTTTTTTAGCAATCTTCCTGGGTACAGGACAGTGTGAAATCACTCGCATTTTCAAAATATTATTTATAATAATAGCAATGATAATAATGATTGCCAAATAATTTTTGGCTCAAATATGCAATAATATTTGTGGAAAATAATATTATATCACAGAAAGTTTATACATTTTCCAGAGACTGTTACAGGATATGATTTCCTTCCTAGAAAGCATGATTTTGGGTTGTGCATGATTTCCTTACTCTTTCCAAAACTATATACATCCAGCACACCTCGTCCTATGACACTCAACCCCAATCAGGAAAGTGTCTTCAAAAATGATATCTCTGTCACTTTCTGATTCCTTCCTATTTCTACTCACTGTAGTTCTTACTCGTAACTTCTCTCTATAGCCTACGCCTAAAGCCTCTTAACTACTTCAATTATCCCTACTACTAATCAGAACTCTGTATTACAGCCAGAACTGATTTTCTGATCACTTCATGCCCCTCTCTAAAATCAGTTATTACTTCGTGTCATGTGTAATAAAACACTGGGTCTTTGAGAAGAAATAAAAAGACCTCTAAAATTTTACAGTAACACGTTCCATAGATTTGCATGTACGCCTTTAATATACCAATGTTCAAAAATGTTCTTCAGTTAAAAGGTTTTCAGATATAAAATCAACTTTCACATATCTTGATGTTTGGTTATGTTATTTCCTCTCACTAGAATTATTTTTCCTTACTTTGCCAGATAAATCTCTACATGTCTTTCCAAAACTCAGCTCAGTGACCACTTCTGTGGGACCTTCACA
Source organism: Dolichotis patagonum (assembly GCA_004027295.1). Taxonomy (NCBI): domain Eukaryota; kingdom Metazoa; phylum Chordata; class Mammalia; order Rodentia; family Caviidae; genus Dolichotis; species Dolichotis patagonum. The sequence continues at coordinate 52,428 of PVJX010005948.1, read as the reverse complement.
GGATACATTAGGCAGAATTATTCCTATGCAGTTCCTTTGTATAGTTTGTGCTTTCCTGAACTATATACCCATGGTAACCATCTGTGTTAATTATTACAGTATGTAAAAATTTTTGTTCACTGGATTCTGGAATATACAGGACTAGGAGGTATGCCTTACAAATATCAATCATCAGATAGATGGGTAGGACTTTATATTTCTGGTACAGATTCAATTTGTGATGCATCACTCAATTCAAATATATAGTATTTACACATTTAGGGCTACTAGAATATATGAAATGTATGTATATTTCTTCATTTGTTTCTACTCTTATGGCTAATATAGACAACTTTCCTTATACGTACTAAGTTATCCTTGAAATTGCTTCAATGTGTCTTTTATAATTTTTAAGGGAATAAATTCGTCCATCGAAAGTGTCACATCATAGCTTATGTATTCATTGTCTCTCCACATTTTTAGAGGAGTCTGCCCAACTCCCATACAAAATAGATAATTGTAAATTTTAGATCAGTGTACTCATGTTGATAAGCCCAGTGTATTTCAAAAATATCGTAAGTAGAAAATTTATATGGCATACCTAACCTGCTGAACACTATAGTTTAACACCATTGTAATCTGTAGAGCACTAGTTGTTTATCTTTGGGATCCTGTGGCTGACTAGTGGATGGAGCTTCTTGCCACCTCCACATATCAAGAAAGAGCACCGTAACATTCAATGCTAGGCTAGATAAATATTAGAATTCAAAATGCAAGTAATTTCTACTAAGAGTATATTGCTTTCACACCATCATAAAATCAAAAGAATTATTAGTCAAACCATAGTTACAAAAATCAGGGATTGTCTGTGTGAGTGTATACACACACATAAAAAAACAGGGACAACAGACTTACTACAGCTCTTTCAGCTGTGTAATCAACCAGAAATTCAGAGCATTAGTCAAATTTATAAATGGCACTTCTACACTGATTGTCACCAGGTACTAGAACAACATCACCAAGAAAGAGGCATTTATTCCAGAACCTCAGAGATTGGAGAGAGAAGATCCCTTCCAAAGAATGGAAAAATACTCAACTGCAGTAGAAAGTAAGTACAATATTGAAGAAAAATGACACTGATGGGTAGTCTCTCAATTTTTAAAAGTACACAGCCAATTGATGCAGAATTATTTTGTACAGTATATTCTAAACTAAATACATTCCTAAGTCATAAATACTAGCAACAGTCAGTCTTAGTGACAAGCATTCCATGCAATTCTGTAAGACGGGGGATTTATAAGTATGTTTCTTAAGAAATGTAAAAGTAATTTCAGAATTTTAGTATTTTACACACAAGATATCACTAACTGTTTATTTGTAGTAATACTCTTTATCTGGGAATTATGGATATTGAGCCATAAGGGAAGAAGAGGCCTGTGCCAATCTAGTTTAGCAGTTTTGCTTCCATTTCTTGACACCCATTGATATTCTCCTTTTGGCACTAGGGAACTCACTGCTTTTTTGCAGTTGTATCCTCTTTCCCTTTTAACAAGATTTCTTTTCTCCCTGGCCAGATTTTGGTTCATTCTTGGAACAAAAGCAAATAGTCTAAAGCAACTAAAAATGAAAGTGAGAATTGCTGGTTAATTGTGTTATAATTTCCATGCCTATTTGTATATTTATGCTTTTAAAAGTGAGTGACTAGTTCACAGACAGAAACATGTAACAGGAAAAATTTAACGATGTGGTTACAAGGTTAAAAACTTGGTAAGACAGAAGCCTGATTGGGTCTCTCAAAAACTTATAGGTAGGGCTGGGAATTTATCTCAGTGGCGCAGTGCCTGCCTGGCAAGGACAAGGCCCTAAATTTGATTCTGGTACCAAAATACAAAAACAAAAATGAAAAAAAAAATTATAGGCATCAAAAAGTTCTAAGAATCATCATGAATTATTGATTTATGTTCTTTTAAAAAACAATTCTTAGAAATTTTAATTCTCTAAGCATGATGAAGATTATTTAATGTATCTTTTGTTAATATGCCAGCGGCTGTTGTCAACCCTCAAAAGGGAAAACTGTGAATTTGGAGCAATTAATTACTCATAATCACTGTGGAAATACATGACATCACTGAAAACTAAAAGTTCTTGTAATATTAGAATAATATTCTTTCATAGTACTATGATTTAAAATGCTAACATTTCAAATGTGATTTGAAAATAACATATGAGGAAACATTTTGTAATCTGTGAGGCAATATTTAACATATTAATAATGATAATAATATAAATGTCATAAGATCTTTAATAGTCTGAAGCTAATTAGGGTAGCAGTTATACTGCCTGACTTCACCTTTACGTTCCGTACATCATAGCAATATGCTCTTACAACCTATATTGGTGAGAAGTTTCATTTGTTGCTCTCGTAACACTAAGATGGGTCAGGAAAATAGGCTGAGCATATAATGGAGAAAACTGATGATTGGTTCTGCTTTTCATGAAAATATCTTCTTTTCATGAAAACCTAAGAGATGCCATTAAGCCCTTATGGTTATATGTGTCCTCTGAACTTGGTTACATAGTCTGACTACAGTTTGAGACACATAAAAGTTTTTAAATATGATAAAACTATTAATGAAGTGTTCTGTGTCTAATTTATGAAAATTGCCTAATTTCTCTATTCATTTTATTTTGTAGCATATTGAAACAAGAATCATTTTCTTTCACCTACTTGTAGGGATTTGTAACACCTGAATTCACACACGGATACGCAGTAAGAAGGAAGTTAGTTTTTTATGGGATGTAAGACTATAACAAAACAGATATGAAGCCTCCTTGACATGGAAGTTAAATGGTTACATGTTTATTTTTAAAAATTAAAAAAATAATTAAGCTAAAATACATTTTATAAACAAAAGTAGCAACACTGAATTTGAGTATTTTTGTTGCTTTCTATTTCTAAGTTTTTACATTTGTCGTAAAATCTAATTTTCTATTAGAGATTAAAAAAACGAATCTATAAAAGTGGTTGGTGACCTAATATCAGTGCAGTAAAGCCCAATGCAAGACATTCTAACTGTTTTCATCATTTTAATTATTAATAAAGACACATTAATGAAGACACAGATAAAATTAATAAATGCATTTGCTTTCCTTTAAGGAAGCATTTACTATTAAGTGGAATTGAGTGTATTTTAAAGATGAGTGCCTTAATAATTATTTTATTGAAGGAATGCCACTGTAATTTCAATCTGCAAATATCACATGATCTACTTTTAAAGAACATCCATCTGTTAATAAGGAAAACTGTGCTCCATTTGGGTGCAGCATCAATACATTTATGGGTTTTATATGTCATTGAATCCTTTGGGTTCTAGAGTGTCATTGTGTAAATCAGATCATTTCTTGAGTCCCTCAAGTCTATCACCGAGAAGTTCTTACTCCAAGTGTGTATTTTATTTTGATAAATTCTGGAATCTAACCAGATTGTTAAATGCCTATCAACTGTATCACATATAATTTCAAATTAAGACTGTTGTCAAATAAACAGTTTAATCAGTTGTTTAATATCTCATTTCACAAACTTTTTGCATGGGCCAGCAGCATCAGTACCATTTGAGAGCTTATTTGAAATGCAGATTCTCAAGATCCACTTAAAATCTACTGAATAAAAATTTGCATCTTAACACAATCACCAGGAGATTCATATGAACATTAAGGTTTAAAAAGCATTGGTTAACAACTAACTTCTTTCCTGAAATGATTCCTCCCATACAATTTGAAATATTTAATAATATCTTATAGTATGCTTTGTGTCATGAGAGATGCATTTAGCTTAATATTCTCACTTTTCAGTTTATGAGTAGTTACGGATGAAACACATCTCAGCATATGAATTTCTGCTTCATAGCTGTTAATACTAAAAATATTATAGCATGCTCTCTAAAAATGATATAACAATGAAAAACATAGACCAATATAATTGGAAGGATTTCTAGCATCAAATAAAGGAATAACTGCCCTGGATGGCAGAGTGTTTTAGGTGAGACAATTACCAGAATAGTATTAGAGAAAAAGAAATGGGTTGTTCTCCTTTTTTCCTTGGAATACTGTATTGTTGCTACCCTTTATTCTGTTTTATTTTGTTTTGTTTTTTCCTCTTTAAAAAAATTATTAAAAAAATAAATAAATCCAGACAGAAAAAAAAAGAAAAGAAATGGGTTGTTCATTCATTGGAAAAAGTATTTGTTGAGAACATATGCACCATAAACTGTGATAGTTTGGGGGATGCAAGTGGACCTAATATGTTTTTCCATGATGTTCACATTACAGTGGAAGATACTGAAATTTGCAATCTTATGTCATACATCCTCTCATTCGGAAAGAAATAATTCACAATTTTCATTCATGACCTCAGAAATACACAGTCACCTTAAATAATATGTTTCCCCCAGGGCAATTTCATATTTTCGGTATCTTGACATTGTGGCAGACATCCTACTATGGATGGTAATGTTTACTCCCACACTTTATAAAGGCAAACTGAAATGTGAACTTTTAATATTGGCAAAGTGTTGGTAACTATTGCATGTTTGTATGTTTTCAAAATACAGTGCAGATTAATGAAAATAACCAGGTAAGATAAAAATACAGGGAATGGTTAATTTTTTAAATTATAAAAGCCATATTGCCATCAGTTTACCTTAAAACATTTGCCCTTGCTTCAGAAACACTTACCATACGGTGGTGATTGACAACTAGTGGTCAACTGGTCACACTCAGCTGAACTGAGTCAGCATGGTGTTGGGTGTGGAAGGTCCACCTGAGAATTGCTGCTACCAGCATAACAGCAGAACTAGAGGGCAAGATGGGGTGCTGTTGGTTCTCCTGGAGAAGCTTGATGCCCTGGCGTTACTGATTTGAGCTTGGTTGTTAAGATCAGAGGAGCTTGGGACCTCACTGTCGCTGAGGATGACTGTGATTCTCTTCAGGTGAGCTCTGGTCCATACCTTGAGCATCACTTCCTGGCTCCAATGCAGATCCCCCAGCCTGCTGGACCAGACCCTTCATCACACTGGCCCAGACTTTTTAGCTTCCACCAAGGATCTTTGGGCCTTCTCCGTAAAGATCCTTGGTACAGATTGCACAAGACATTGTCTTGGGCTCTAGGCCTCCAACTGGACTCGGGAAGGACGTTGTCGTAGGGTTTGGTCTTCAGCTGGAGTTTAGAAGACATTGCCGTGGGATCCAGGCCCTCAGCTGGATTCTTTGTGTGTCTGGTGAGTGGACAGATTTCCTGCTCTTTTAAATTTGACTCTTTGGTTGAATAGTATAAAATAATCCTGGCTGCAATACTTATCGTTCTGGCCATGTTCTAAAGCAGTTCTGAAAGTTCTTTTACAGAGTGTCTTTAGTTGCTTTGTTATGACTACCTCAGTGTTTTGAGTTGATTCAAAATGCTTATATTCCATAGTCATTTTGAATTTAGGGGAAGAGCCAGAAGTTGCATGGTGCTAGGTTCAGTAAGTCGGGAGAATGAAGACATGGTATAAGAGACTGATGTTCCATTGGATGGCACTCAGGGCAGCTTTCACTGACTTTTGGACATTCTTGTAGAGATACTGAAAGAAGACTTCCAGAGCTGCTTCAGAAAGTGGCAAGAATGATGGAAAAGGTGTGTTTGAAACAAAGGGAGTATTTTAAGAGGGGTTCATAAATATTTTTAAGGTTAAAATGTTCGCTGCATATTTTGATCACACCTTGTATTTATGTGAGACATAGCTTACAAACCTCTAAAACTACCTGCTGCAATAACAAATTATCATATCTTCCAAGAAATATACACAACATTAATATTTTCATTCATAAAATGTAGTATATAAATGATATGGTGCCAAGGAAAGTCATTTGCAGTTTAACTTATGAAATCCCTCTCATAAACATTGAAAAGAATTAAGAATTAGAATAATATAGAGGATTTCCTTGCAAGGCTGAAAGGCATTTTTTTAAAGAGAAAAAAGATAATAATAATAATAAAACAGAGTTTCAAAACTGTTTAGTATGACAGTTAAAATAATTAATACATTGCATATTGTTGTCTTTATAGTAGTTATTCAGAGTACAACATACAGGCATGATATCTTGTCAAACAATATTATCACAAACTTTTCAATGAACTAAGAGAAAGTAGCTATATAACTGTCTTAACTGTCTCATGTACACATACTATTTTCTTTTTCCCTTTTCCTTTCCCCCATCGTAGATTGTCTTTTCTTTTGAACAGTTTTTCCTAACTCACAATATCTGTTGTATATCTTGGATATTATTTACTCATTTAGTTTCTCACAATAGTGAGACAATATGATGTTCACACATATGGGGCTGATTTATTTCACTTATGAGTATGGTCTTGAATTGTATCCATTTACCTGAAAAAGTCTTTATCCTTTTTGGATAAGAAAAGTTTATCCTTTTCTGGGCTGTCTAGTACTCCATTATATTTAAAAAATATCTTTTTTTTATCCATTCTTGGATTAGGGGTTCCTGGAAGTCATTTCTAGCAAGTAAAAAAAATTAATAATATAGCTTAACAGTACCAATTTTATTGCATATTTGGAAGGATGCATTTTGATTAAAATCTAACTCATATTAGAATGGACTTTGTTACAAATCTTTTAAATTCTTATTGTTAATTCTATTATTATTTGTATGTCTCCAGTTTTGATGGAGGAGGAGAAAAAGTTCAGGCTTTGCCAGAAGTTTCTATTATCACAGATTCCTTATGGATTAGTTAGCCAATATGTATGGGTTTCAAGCCACACAAAATAAAAAGAAAAAATTAGGAACTTTTCAATTAAGCATATACATGTGGGTCACAAAATATTAAAAAGTAAGCTAATTTTCAGCCAATTTTGTCTATAATTAAATATTAACTATTTTCAGTCATTAATAGCTATCTAATCACATCAACATAGATGAAGACAAACAAAAAAAGCTATTTACATGAATATAAAAATCTTTCATTGCTTTCAATGCACATAATAATTAGATTTAAATATAGTTCTTTTGTTTTTTAAACAACAGATGGCTGCCATCTTGTTCACTTCCACTTTTACAGAAATATGATTATTGTTGGCTTAAACGCTGCTAAGGATTATTATTTTTTATTCTGCTTATGTGTTTTGATTTGTTCAAGCAAACTAGTTCAGGAAGAAAGAAGAGACCAAATACAGAGGTTGAAAATCTGGTAGCTCTCCATTTCCAGGCTCATATGTGCAATCAGTGTCAGAGTTGGGGAAACAGACTTAAATAGAGTCTAGCCAATGCATAGGCCTTCCTGGGGTTATGAGACACCATTATCAATGAATTAAATAGCATGACAACATCTGAGAGTGAGTTTTAGGCTTACTTGTACCTGATCCCATGTCAGTAGTCAATCAATATTTCCAGTAGGAATGAATTATATACAATAGCGTTATGTCTGAAATCTTAAATCTTCAGTTTTGCTAGAGTACATTTTTGAATGCCAACATTTAAAGATATTTGCTTTATTACCACATACCCAATTAAATAGGAGCTTAAATGATGTTACTAAAATTGTTTATCTGTTAAAAATGTAAATTTTGGCCTCATATAGACAAAGATTGAGTGTCTCCTCATTTGATGACTTCTGTTAGATTACTATGAAGACCAATATGTGAGAGTACACACAAATTTTTTTCTCTCTCTAGTACGGGGAGAGACAGAGAGAGAGAGAGCGAGAGAGAGAGAGAGAGAGAGAGAGAGAGAGAGAGAGAGAGAGAGAGAAACTCTAAATTCCTTTAAGCCTACTTTATCTTTTTTTTTCCCGGTTTTAGTTCAACGGTGTTGCTAAAAGTCTAAAATATAGGCTTTTAGTTCCAATTGTAGAAAGTTATAAAAACCATGCATAAATGAAAGGTGAAAATGAGACAAATTCATGAACTTTATGAAATCTAGAATCTATTTGGAGAGATGGTACATAACACATTACAATATAAGGTAGAGTACAGTAAATGTTCAGGAGGGGAAGAGACAGATAAGAGGTGTGATTACAAGGAGAAAAACAAGATTAGTTCTGAGTACAACAACCAGTGAATAAACAGGCTGTGTGAGACACACTATGGTTAGTATTTAGGAGAGGAAGAATGTGAAGGAATCTTGAAAGGTCCTGGACTCTGAATGCCTTCTTTGCTTAGGAGTTAACAATGAACTGTATGCAGCAAGAATATGAAGAAATTTTTAGGAGTTAAGGAAGAGTGTGAGTTATCCCTGAGAGTGCATACAGAGATTCTTCCGTAAGGACCGTATCACTGAATGAGTTTGTGCTAAGCATATAATGAACAAATACTTCTAAAAGTCAATACTTATGGAATTGATAAAGGTACAAATCAGCAATAAATGACAGTCCTGAATTAAGTAAAGGAATGAGTGCTAGAAATTGTGTTAAAAGAAATTTGAAGATAAGAATGAAAACAACCTAGCAAGGAGAGTGAAGAGGAGGGAGGCACAGTGGCACAGAGTAGGGTTGAAAATTATTGTCAAAAGTTCGTTTTAACTGGAATAATGATTTTTTAAATCACGTTAGTCTAGAAAGACAAAAGAAAAGAATCCGTTCTAGTTTATATTTATAACATATAGCATACACTCCTGAGCTTAGCACTCCCTATTTCACGAATTAGTACCCATCTTATTGTGCACGTAAGTGAATTCTCATTCAGTGTTCAGGTCTCAACTCAAACACTATTTCCTTAGAGAAGCTTGTGCTCAGTACCAACACTATGATAGGTGCCCTTCTCGTGGGCTCTCATGCTATGTTCTACCTCTTTTTAGCACTTACATATTTTTTTGTCAGTGATGCTTGTTATGTTTTAGGTCTAGAATTCCTCCCAAAAGGTTCATGTTTTCGGAGGCGTCTTTTGGGTGATGACTGGATCGTTATACTCTGCAATGGATTAATCCACTGAAGAGTTCAGTGCTAAATGTGCTTCAGCGCTGGGTGAAAAGAGGTGGATCAATGCCGTCTGCATGACCTGGAAGGATACATCTTCTTTGGCTCACTACTTCCTGGCCACCATAAGATGAGCACATTTCCTCTGCCTAGTCCCTTGTATCATAGCCCTTCTGCCTCAGATCAGCTTACCAAGGACTTAAAGTTCTAAAACCGTGCTCTAAATAAACCTTTCCTTTAAGTTTTGGCTGCTACATATTTTCTTCCAGTGACCAGAAAATGATGAACACAATTCTCATTTCAGTAGACTGAAGGAGACAGGAAGTTCTTGTTCATTACTAAATGCCTTCCCACTACTAAACTGTATGCATACAATGTGTTCTATTTGGAAAATGTTAAGTGAATGAATACTCAATGAGTTTCTTCCATAAATTGCTATGGCCTTTATGTTTTCCTATTTTGCTTTCCACAAGGTGACAACTTCCTCCTCAGCACATCAGCACGTAAAAGTACGCTATTCTCTAATGACTCGCCTTCCTTTTTTCTGTTTGTCTAATAACTACACAAGATAACTCTCCCCCAGCTCTTTAAGTAACTTGTTAAGCTCCCAAACAACTCCAATGATGATTAATAAGCATAGGAGTAATGAAAGTAGCAACAGGGAAATGGAAAATGAAGTAGGATATGACTCTCTCAAGCTTTAAGTCTTTGAAAATAACCCAATTCTCAGTTTACAATTCCCAAAAAGTCTTCATCTGCCTCGTGTCTTTCACTGATGATATCTGCTTGCCTTAAGTAATGTGCTCAACTCATAAAATAAAAATCTTTCTCAATGGCTCTGTTTAGGTTTCAATTACTTTTATGGCATACTTTCTATTTTCACTGCGAAGGCTCAGTCCTTCACGTGTAGTACAACAGAGAAAAGCATATATAAACTGGAAATGTACCCATCAATTACAACATTTATTTTCATGTATTTTAAGTAACACGGGCATTGTATTTCAGAGGAAAACACCAATGGAGATAAAATTTAAAAACACATCAAAGTGGAAATACCTGGTGTAAAGTTACACTGGATATAGATACCCTATAAGCCTCAATGTATTCTCAACACAAACATCTCAGTAGTACTTTGTAGAGAAAGCTGATCTACATTATTTCTAAGGAAATGCATTTCTGGTCCAGAGTTATTCTGTCAACATTTACAACAATTTTTGTATATGGGAGATTGATGCACACAAATATTTATAACCGCAATTTAAGCTTATTTAACATGTGATTTTTACCTAGGAGAGAGAAATTAGCAGTGATACTTTAACATGATACTTGTGTATATTTTAAGTGTTTATTATAGTTCTCTAGTGTTTTTACAAGCATCTTATGCAGGTTTTTCACAATTAATCTCTTGCATAATTACATACAAAGCTTACAAAATTCTTCAACTTTCCTCTGCACTGTTGTATGTTTTCCTCCTGATATTGTTGGGAAACTAATGATAATGGAAATTTTCGACTGATAATGAAAAAGTTTATGTGCACAGATCGGTTGCTTATAGCACAGCCAAAACAGCTTCTCTCTAGATCAATTCACTTTTATAAAGCCCATTTTTTCCTGTAGAGAACAATTGATTTACTTTACTGAACTATTTATCTTGAAAGACAGAGCAGAGGAATGGGATAGAAAAGGAAGATAAGGGAAAGAGGAGAAGAAAAAAGTCCTACTGAATGTATATATATATATATATATATATATATATATATATATATAAAATCTATGGTATGAATAGGAATATCTGTATATGCATATATTATCATGTTTGCATGGAGCATAATACTGAGAAATCAGAAGAGTACTCTTTCAGATTTCATTAACTTTATCATTTTCAATTGAGTTTTATAGGTAAATTTTAATTAGGTTATTTGTTTAGACCCTAGCATAGCAAGATATCAGTATGCACCTGTGTTATGTGCACCTCTGCAAACACACACATATGTGTATATATCAAGGTGTGTTTTTAACTAAGAAAACTAAAAATGTTTATGTCACCAAAAAACTATACCCTTTCTGAAGATTAGCTCAGACAAAACTCAGGACTGTATAGTTACTTTTGCTACAGCGTATAACTGTAAAAAAAACACTGATGTCCAAGGTAATCACAAGGATTAATTCAGTGAGGGACAATTTAGCAAGAACGCTGAGTTGAGCCATGCTGAATCAAACAATTAAATTTAAATTAAACTCTTTCTTATGTAGTTGGATTCATAATTAAGTTATAAGCTTTAATCTCTAAATCTAAATGCAATTATGCTAAAGCTACCATTCAGTGTCAGATAAAAGAGCCTCACTATATGAACTCAAAGGCAAATTCCCAAGTGACAAAAATATGTTGGTAAGAACAGAGTATCAGTTGAAACGTAGCATACCAGGTTCCTGAATAAGTTACAAAAGCCCTTTGCACTGCTGCAAATCGACGAAAAAAAAAGGGTGGTGAAAACAATTTCAAAGTATGTTTGTCTTTAGCACCATCTCTACTTCCATGTGCAAAACCAATTCAGAACGAAAACAATTAGGGACAAACATTTGGAAAAATGTTTTAACCTTATTCAGCCTTGGACTCTTCAAGATTTTGATGCAGTTGTAGGTTAAGAGTTAATTTTATATTTACTTATATTTCCTTCCACATCTATTATTTCAAATTCTCACATTCTGTGCAGAAAAAATATATTTTACCATTGTATTATCGACTGTCTTCCAAGCAATTTTTTTAAACTAGAAATGACAGTAAATAGGTAGCAAGGGGTAAAGCTATTCTGAGATTATAATATTATTTCAGGATATGTTTAAATGAGTTCATGAGGAGATGGTAATAACAATGACCCACAGGGCTTCCTAGAAAATGGAGAAGTACATGCATTCTCTCTATGATAAACACTATTGGAAATGAAAGTAGAAAGTGTCTACTTATCAAAGGCTAAAGAAATAGGAGGGGTACTAACCAGGATTCATTTTTATTGTCAACCTTTTTCTATCCTTTGTTCCAATAATGACAAAAAAGGAAATTAGTAGAAATTAATTTCTTTCCACTATCATGTACAAAATGCACTTAAAATCTAAACCTAAAACAAAATTAATAAAGCATTATTGTTTGAACTTAGTATAAATTGTGGTAATGAAGTTAAGTGCTCTGATGAACATAGGATTTCACCATACACAGTCAGAACTTCACATATAAGGGGAAGTACACTTACCAGAATATGATTTCTCTACTAAGCTTGCCACATACACAAATGCATACCCTTATAGATGTGTACACAAGGGAGAACTCACTAGTGGTTTGTGAAAGTAATATGATCATTTATATACTATTTATATGTACTCCATTTGTGAGTAAACAAATATTGTCTGATCAGACTGTCACACCATAACCATCTCACCATAATAACTGTATAATAAAATTGACAATGAATTAATTTGACATTTTGAAAGGCATCACTGAGATTTCCTTTGAAGGATAGAGAAAAGTGGCAATTTAATATAATCTAATTCAGAAATCTTTGCTTTATTTTGTCTCATAAAAATATAGCTGCAAATTATGGTAACCCCAAACTACTGAAGACTGGGTGAGGAAAGAGACATTCATTTGATTTTTTTCTCACACTTTCCTCCTAATAATGGGAATTCAAAAATTAGAGAAGCCCAACCAAAAACTGTGTCTATTGAAAATCCTAATTAATTTCCTGTGCAACTATATTGATGATGGATAGGTTTAAATCTACAAAACATGAAATAATTTTTCCTACTTTTTATTTAAAAAATATTCATAGTAGGCGTTATATATAAAGTGATGAGGTAGCATTTTCTTTTGAAATCATGTAACATTGTCAAAAGGAAATGGAATGAATGGAAAGCTATAAGCTTTTGTAAAATTACACTTACTCATGTCAATCAAAGGTAGACTTTTTTAAAGCAATTTTATCTCTCAAATCTCACATACTCTACATCAATGATCGCAAACTTAAAGGTAACACTAATAGCACTAACAACCTTAGAAACAACAAGGCCAGAATTCTCTTTTTAATGGAATGATACAGCAGATACATAAAGTAACAACCTGCAGAATATTTACAGGAAAGGAAATATGCCTTAAGGATAGATATTGAAATTAAACACATACTCCCATAGGACACTCAATTCTGATTTCTTACTGAGGAAGTTCCTAATGAATCATTCTCTCCCACAAACTAAAGTACAAATTGCCAGTTTGTTGGTAGATCAAAGTACTCTTCATATATCAATAGTAGATCTGTGAACTTGAATTAGAAAATTGGACACTAAGTGATAGTTTTTAAAATTATTCACAAAATGCTAGAGTGTAAAGTCGCCATTTACTACATAAATGTATTTAAAATTTCTAGTAAGGTAGTGGTGGTAAAGGATGCTATTTGTTTGGGTGGAGTATTAACGAACAAATTCTAGAATCCATCCATATAGGTTTGAACACTAGCTCTATGACCTATTAGCTCTAACCCTTAGCTTAGCATACGTGACTTCATTTCATTTGTACAGTATGGAGAATGATACTGTAATATGTAACTCATGGGCTTGTGTTAATCCTATGAGGCAAGTACAATTGTACCTGACATATAGTGATTATTCAATAGATTTACCTATTGTATTTTTTCCTACTTGACAAATGTATCACCTGTCAGGTTTCTTCAGTTGGTATGTGCTTTAGCTTTCACATTGTACCATTTGTTCCTTACACTGAAAAACAAGTCGCAAGAAAAAACTTTTTAAAAAATTGATATGGTAATGGAGAAAATGAGGAGGAAGTAAACGATAGACCCAATTTTAATTTCAACCCATTATTGGATCAAATTTGCTAATTGCTTTTTTACAGTGTTTTGGGAAGCAGAATAGTTATGCCTCTATCAGTTTTATTTCTGGAATCTCTCAAATTGTGCTCTCTAAATGATTATATAGTTGCCATCAGCTGTAATAATGTCAGTCATAGAAAGAAACATGCTATTATGTTTCATTGTTAAATACAAATTACTTTCAAATGTAGCCAAGTATTTCAGATGTAACTTGAAGTAAAAATCTCTTTATAGGCAATGCATGCTGAGATTTTATACATCAATTGATATAAAATAAAGTTTATTGGGGATATAAAATAAGTAGCAATTTTGAAAAGTTTAGTCTCTCAAAAGTATGACCCATCAAGTTACACAATCAAGAAAATTGAAAATGTATGTCAGCATAGATCTATCAACATGGATGAGCTCTGCAGCATTATTCAGAATAGCCAAAAAGCAGAAACATGCCATCAATGTGTATCAGCTGTTGAATGGATGAATCAAATGTGAAACATCCATATAATAACATACTGTTCAACAACAAAACAGAAAATAATCCTTGCCACATGGATGAATCTCGAAAAAGTTATCCTATGTAAAAGAATCCAGACACAAAATGTCACGTATTATATGATTTTATATATATATATATATATATATATATATATATATATATATATATATGAAATGTCTAGAATAGGGAAAGTCATAGAGATAGAACATCAGTGGTTTCAATGCATGGGAAGAATGAGTAGTTGCTAAGGTTTATAGCATTTCTTTTCTCTATACCAGCAGACAGATTGAAAAGATATCATACTGGCCTTATCTCTATCTAAAAGATGAGGACACCTGAGCAGCACAGGTACTGTGAACTGTGACGTACTATACCAGAGAACACCTTCCATTAGATGCATATGAGAGTTTCAGGTTAACTAATATTTGTAAAGCACTTAAAGCAGTACGTGCAATACACTAAGGGCTACATATGAGCACTATTATAAAGCATAAAATTTGTAGATTCTAAAAAAGAAAAATGGGGAAAATGAAATACAGTATAATTTTTTTTGGATCTTAAAGAAAACAAATGTTAAAATTTGCATTTGTCATTGGGAAAACAAAATCACTAAGCAAATCTAAGCAGACACCAGCAAATACAGACTACATTTTGCATTTCACACATTGTTGGTTGCAAAATCACCACTTCCTTTTGTTGTGTTAATATTCCATAAGGTAACAGGTACGCATAATGGCCTGGTGGCCTTATCTAGCAGTGAGTGTATCTCAAGGACCACCAACATGCAATGTGCCGTCTATTCTATCACACAATTTCTAGACAGGGATAATATGCAGCCCTGTGCTGTGCAGTGGGCCCTAAAGAGAGGACTGGACTCATTGTGCATTCCCTTTCATTTGGAAATGCATAATCAAAAGCATTTCTCTGAGCAGTTTTAGTTTATACTCAGCAATTTTCTTTCTGCTTCAAACACATTCGAGAAAGCTTGTTAATGAGTAGATTCATGAAGCTGAAATCACTGAATCTAAGTGCTTTTCATTTTTAGGTTATTGAGATCTAAAAGAAGATCTGTCACCCAACTTGTCATAATCACACAAAGAAACAAATATCACTTGTAAAGAATTATAGTTAAACATTGTATACTCTTTGTCTGGGGTCATGAAATAGAAAAATACGACTTTGAGAAACGGTGACTAACAGGTAAGAAAACTTGATGAATATGATGGAGTGTTTTTATTCAATTTAGAACTGTTACGTAGCACAAATTTAGCACTGATATTTTTCACATTTGTAATTATCTAATTGAAGATGAAACACTATGTAAAGGTATATTTTCAAAACAACCCTATTTGACTCAATTCTCGTGGTAATGAATTCAATATTGTGTAGCAGTTTTTAAAGGACTCCAGAAGATTAGAGCGTAGTTTTAATCAATGAACATATGCATATACATCATTAGCTTATTGTTCTTGAAATCATATGTACATTTATGTCAATGATTATTAGCAGTATCAACATTAACACCTGTCCATTTTGAAAAAGTGCTACTACATTATCTTTATAAAATCAATCTGATATAAATAATAGATAATACAAATTTATTTGTTATACCTTTGTTAGCAATTAAATTTATACTGCCTCGTAACATTTTCTGCATCTTTAAACTTTATTCAATTGTTATATTGATTTTCCTCATGTCCCTATTCCGTTTGTGATTTAGATTGCAACTTCATCTGGAATATCAATAGTACTTTAAACTTTTTCTACATAGAAGAAAATCTTCATTAACAGCATTATTAGACCAGAGATAAATGCCAATCACACATAAACTGAAACACCTTTTCAGTGAGTAGAGAGTCATATCTTGCATTATGAATAAAATAGCAAAGGGCTTGACAGTAGAGTTTGCTCATCTAATAATTAAAAATAACCATTATCTTTTCATAGTTATTTGTGTATGAGTTGATTCTATTTGTGTATGAGTTGATGCTATTTCAGTGCCTGGGTCAATAAATATCAGAAGCTATTTAAATTGTAAACTGATCTTTTTAAGAACATTTAAGTTACAAATTTCAACAAGGTTCAAAACTGATTTTAGCTTAAAGAAGGTCAAATATACATACCATCTGAATGTACTGCCAAAGGCTTGGCTGGATAATGGAGCAAGGTGAGAAAAGAATCATAACTGTAATGAACTTTAGTGTACATTTGGAAAGATATAGATATAGATTGTATATTAGAATATACATATAAATTTCCTGAATTTAATGATTATGCTATGGCTGTACAAAAGATATTTCATCTTTAGAAGATGAACTCTGCACTTGTCTCAAATGGTTCAACAAAATTATGTAACTCTGTAAAGTTATATATGCATCTATCTATCTATGAGAGAGAACACTATGAAAATGAGCAAGTAGACATATGTTAGCAATTGATGAATCTAAGTGAAGAGCTTATGCATGTTTATTATACTAGACTTGAAATGTTTCTAAAGAAATTTTGCAGAAAAAGAATTTTTTTTAATCTTACATATTTTTAGGATAGGGACTTGATAAATTGTCAAGCCTGGGATTAAACGTGTGACCTTCCTGTCTCAGCCTTCCAAATAGCTGGGATTAAAGGTGTGCAACATTATCCCAAGCTGCATTATTTTTTTCCATAAATGATATCTTTGATAACAGAAGAGTAGTGGTGACAGGCAATGGAACGATAGCTCTGTGAGTCTGAGACATAATGAACAACACAAATTTCATTCTTTCCAACCATGGTTCCTTAAAACTCACATATGATAACAAATATGCCTATAGTAATAAGCAACTAAAATTCTTATTCATCCTATGAAAATTACTGTAGCCATACTATGCCCATTATCGAATAGCCACATCTCAGTGACGATGCATATAGTAAGCCCATTCGAAGGATGTCTTTGGATACTACTAAGCAAAAAAATATTTTGCTGAGCCTAAGAAATTTTTAGAATGCTTCTATATTAGCCAAATGGATATTAAACATGTAATTAAAAATGTATGATTATTATTACTTTGCATTCATGTTTACTGTTGCTGTACTGAATATTTTAATAACTTCTCTCCCACAAATAGCACACAGAACCTTATGCAAGCACATTCATTTTAATTAGCCATGTTATAAATTATGCCAGTGGCAATGCCCTGGTGGCATGACAACAGGGAGAATGCAGCCTCTAAATTTACATGTAAATAACCAGGATGACATTTAAGAAGCCATTGATAGAAAAAGCTTGGTACCACTGCTATTAACTTCACACCTAAAGACAATTGAGAGTTGAGTTGTACCTGTTAACAAGAAAAGGCACTTTAAAGCAAAAGAAGAACTCTCTTCTTTCATTTGCCTGTTTTATTCTACTTGAGAACAAAGACTATAATGAATTACCACATAAACTATCACATAAAACAAAAGAAAAAGAACGGATAATTTTTTTTCTCACTTCGCTGTCATTCGAGTAAGAGAAAGGCTGGTTTATTGCAATAGTAATTTAATTAGTTTTCAGTTGATATCAGCCATGTACTTTTCAGTAGCGGCTCTTGTCCTACTTTAGTATCTCATTCTCCAGCACAGAGTGAGTTCTGTTCATAGATGAGAGCTGACTTGGCCAGCAAGAGCAAATCTATGGTAGAGAGGTCGTAAAGCAGACACCGTTATCGTGACAGGCTTCTAAGGTCTACACAAGTATATGCTCTGACCACTGGATCGAACTCAGAGCATGGGCCTACTTGCCAACTTATAGGTGAGTGTGTGTGTGTTTTCTATTTCAATACTACAGTTACGTATGGATTACGTAATATGAGCTGGACTAAGGAATGCGTTTCGCTAACCCAGGCAAAATTATTAAAGAGAAAAAAAACCTTATAAAGGCATGTCTAGCACTTCCAGTCTTTTAAAATTTTATGTCTTCCAGCTCTTACCCATGGTGAAGATTCATAAACCAGCTACCTAATATTACACTCCCTGTAGGCTGATTGTTAAAAATGACTCTTGATATCAATAATTCAAATTAAGTTAAGAAAGGTGGCATCTCACTTGGAGTCATTTAAATTTTACAACTTGTACTTTATTGCCATCTAAAAAGTCTGTCTCCAATGAAGAGGAAGATAGATGCTAGCCAGGAAAGGTGCTTTCTTAAAATCACTTGGGTACCCATTACTCAGAGGCAAAGATAAAGCAGTCCTCTGTATATTCAATTATTTCTCAAAACTATATCAGTATCTTATCTTCATCAGATATAAAACTACCTGAAACACTTGAAGATAGTAAGCTGTGCTATTTTATGGCTTTGAAACATTCCATTTGGCTGAAAGTTTCTCAAAGTTTATGAGTATCAGTGAAAGCCCCTGAAACTTTAATTAGTAAAAGAATCATGCAAACAAATTTTTAATACTCGTAAGGTTTAAAGTTTAATTTTATTCCTACTTCATTCATATTATGCTTTTAGGGCCTTCACATTTTAAAACTATAGTTTTTATAATTCTATCATGTTTATTGCAGAGATTCCTTTGAAGAATTTTAGTGCTTTTTCTCATTATAGATAATGAACACATGCTTAAAACCTAATGAATTTCCTTTAAGAATTAAATATATTAAATATGGGAGTAAACTTACATTTTGCATGTTTCTCCATTTGCATTCCAACATTTATATAAAATATATAGTACATAGTATTATGTGTGATTCTGAAGAAATAAAATATTTGGTTTCTATATTGATCTTTTCTTCTTAGGAAACCAGATATTAGTGCCATGCCCTGATACATGAGACAAATTAGTACAAAGTAAAATTTTTAGCTCATTGTCTATTGTGAATAGATGATAAATCTTACAGCTTTTACTATCTGTACTTTTAGTCTTCATATCAATGGATAGATGTCAAAATTCATATGTGGCAATTACAATTTAATAGAACCAACTCAAAATTTAATGTGAAGTTATTATAAATTTCATGTCTCATAGTATGTGTTTTTATTTTAAGGACATTAGATTTTTAAAGTTATAAAAATATAAATTAATTACTCATGATTTGTAAATTTCTGCTTTCTAATTTAATAATGAAAAAATCACAAAAAGATGAATTTTTGCAATAAAAAAATTCACAATACTACTGTTATGGTTAAGATCAAGAATGTCTATCAGAGTCCTCATGTACTCAGTGGCAGAGCTTTTAGAAGATGATGGCATTATGGGGACACTATAGTTGGCCTGTTTGGAGATAAGGTCCAATAAGAAGAGGCAGATCACTGGGGTACAGTCTGCAAGGCTATATTCCCATCCCTGGCTCCTCACTTCTCTCTCTGTTTCCTGGACACCAGAATGTGAACACATACTATGTCCTCTGTTATATCTGTAAAATACAGCAGGGAGAGAGGAAACCAGCAGAGATTACCAGGCTTGGGGAAAGGCAACATGGCCTGGAATATATTGTGCTTGGTTACAGACAGAGATTGCAATTAGACCATCTGCTGTGAACAAACAGAAGTGCATCCCTTTACAGCCATGGAGAGAAGGTAGAAGACAATAGGCAGGGAGATCCTAGTAAACATCTATGGTTAAAGTTTTCTGGTAGTCTTGCATCTCAGTAAGCAGAATCCTTGAAGTGCCTGGTATAAATTCTTGGATGTCTCCAGATGTCCCCAAAACCTTCAAAATTCCTTGTCCTATCTTATCTCTTTTCCTGTGCTTGTTGATGACAACTTCAGTACTGAACTAAGTTCCCTGCTGAGAGCCGAGTTCCTTGCAGATGGTAGTGTTTCTGTTGGCAAGTAAGTTGGAGGTGGAAGAGTCGGTGAGAGCCCTACAATGCCTCTCTGCCATGCCATTTTCTGTCTTGGAACCAAGTGACTACAGACTGTAAATATGAGACAAAATAAACCTTTCCTCCTTTAACTTCTGGTATTGTGTCAGCAATGAGAAAGGGACTAAGACATCTATGGTCCTTACAACAACATATACAGCTTTATTTGCATACTTTATAGTATAGTGCAAACAATATTCAAGACTAACATACCATCCTTCAATGCCAAGCAAGGATAAGAACCACATTTGAAAGGATCGCTTAAGAGCTAGAAGAATAATGGTTGCTGAACTTCCCTAAATAATTTATTTTATTAAAATATTCTCTCATATAACCATGATGATCCAGTTTAATCATTTCAGAGAGAAATGGGATTTGCTCAAATCTTTTTTTTCCTCATCAGTTTAGAATTTGGTCTTGAAGCTCACTGCAATGACATGCAGGTTATTTTTCTCAGTGAGGTGCACTCCCTGGTGACAGTTTTTGACGAACAACATCAGGATAACTAGGTGTGCAGGAGTGACACTGAGGGATGATAATGTGTTCAGTGTAGCCTTCTGAGCAGTTACTTGATCCCAATTAAATTGTGCTGGCACCGAATATCCAAAAAGGCAGGTCAGAAATTGACCTTCATTGTCAGTCTTTATCTACCAGTGAAAGCCTCATGACTGTTACATAATTACCATCAAAGCAAAATGATACCATTTGCTAAGCTTTACACCTTCTTCAACCTGAGAGAGTCGTAAAACCAGAAAAAAATCTTATGTTGCTTTGTTTACCAGTATATTATAATGCAGTGGTTTAGAGTATCAGTGTTAAATTCCAAATTTAAATCACCTATGACTTTATCAATTTTCCTCTGTTTTGCCTCTTGAAGATTATTTTTAAAATCATCTTTGATTTTCAATGACTTATCTTCAAATATGCTTCTCAAATAGCATTTTCCTTTTATGTAGATAAATCATCTAAACAATTTAGGTTCCAAAGAATTCCATTACTCAAATTCAAGGAGTAATTCTTCAAAAGATGTACGTTGCATGGAAATGTTTTGATAAGTCTTTTTTTCTTTTCATAAAATACCAAACTATTTGTCCTAGAAGATATCTACTGACAATAGAAAGGGACTTTTGTTTACTTCATGGAACAGAGTTAGCATTAAATATTATGGGAGCCTGTTTTCTCTTTTGTACCTGGATTACATGCAGCCATGCATTTAAATGCATTGTTACCTTCTAAGTAATTGTTCTGAACATTTGAAAAATCATTTTTTCAAACCTCTAAGAAATTTAGGCAATTTAAATTTTCTCCTCTGATAAATTATATATTTAGATTGTTCACTGATTTTCCATCAACAGTATCTTTTCTAATGCAACAAAAGAAAAGCAGAAACATGTCTTCATGAAAGCAATATTCTTTCTGCTAGAATAATGTAGGCATGGGGCAGCTACACTTTATTATCTTGATTTTTGAATAATTATACTCAAAATAAATTTTGGTTATTAGACAATAGATTTATTACTGAAGTATAAAATCAACAATTGGGGGCTGGGGATTTAGCTCAGCAGCATAATCACCTGCCTGGCAAGTGCAAGGTCCTGAGTTCGATTCCTGGTACCAAAAGACCAACAAAACAAAAAAAAAATCAACAATCAATGAAAAAGTGAAAAATATGTGGCAAAATGGAATGCATGAAAGGAGATACAAAAATAAAATTGACAATTAGGGAAATAATAACTTTTGACCAAAGAAGGTTAAGATGGGGGTGAGACTGAAGTGATGCTAGGTAATATTCTATGTATTTTATACACACTAGTCATTTAATAACTCAAGCTTTCATTTGGCAATATGATAATAACTGTTTCTCAAATGAGAAATAATTTAGGTACAAATAGGATAACTGCTAGTGATTCAGCTAGTGTTTGACCATCTTGGCTTTGCCACTGGTTCTACAATTGAATTTGTGATCACAACATAATAGTGATAATAATTACTTCTTTAAATTCTGTAAATATTTAGCCAGAAAGAGTTTGGCTTGATACACAGGGTCTTGTGTACAGGGTTTGATTGGGGAAACTCTGGCAAACGAAGTTTTTTGTCTCAAAATTTTGTTCCTTACAGCCTTTGTATGAAGTTCAATCATAAGAGTTTATTGTTATGGGGAAGTATCATATACTGTTAAAAATAGCTTTTAGTATTGCTCAACTGGGTTCAGAGTTATTTTGTGAGAAAAATGAAAAAGTTCTGGACATGGGTGATGATGATAACTGCACAAAAACATGAATGTATTTATTATTACTGAATTGTACACTTAAAATAGTTAAAATAGTAAACTTTTTGTTATGCATGTTTTATCACAAAGAATGCAAGCTTTGAGTTCAGATTCCAGATTCTGCTTCTGGTTCCTTAACTTATGTCCCTAAGATCCATAATGTGCATAAGTAATCTATGCACAAACAATTTAGTCTTCCTATTTCAGCATTCTCTTTTGCAAAGTGAAACAAAGAAAAGTATATGATAGTAGATCTGAGGCCTCAATAAGAAATTCATGTATAGATATTGACAGAAGACCAGAGGTAATTGGTTTACAAATTTATTCTTATCTTCATTTCCTTTGAGATAAAGTCTTGCTATGTAGTCCAGGCTGGCCCCAAACTCAAGGCAATCCTCTTGCCTCAGCCTCTCATAGTTCTAGGATTACTGGTATGAGCCACCATGCATGGTCTTACCTTCATTTTTAAATGCACTGCTCAGAATTGTATCTGGCAGACAATATGTGCTGAATAAAATGTTGAATGCATGAGTGAAGAATTACTCATGCATTATTTTTGTATATTAGTTTACAGTAGTGTGATCATAACATCTGGGTACACAAATCCCTCTTTTTGAGACAAGCAAATGGGAAATGCAGAATATTGAATGGAGCTGGGAACTCAGAGTGTCAATCTGTCTATTTCTCACTTACTCAGGACTGGCTGGTTTCCCAGGATTACTCAGAACCTAACTATGTAAGTACCTAAATCAGTGTTTCTTCAGTTTCAGAAAAATCACCTGTAGAATTTGTTGAAATGTCAATTCAAGAACCCTCTCATATGTTGTGACTTTTTTGATCTGTGTTGGAGCCCAGAAATTTGCACTGTAAAGAATCACTGATGAGCTTAATGGAGTTCATTGGTAGGCTACTAAAAAACATTGCTAAATTTCTTCAATTTTGAAATAAGTGTATATTCACATACAGCCATAAGAGATAATGCAGAGAAATCCTAATCCATTTTTCCTTCATGTCATTTCTAACAATAGTAACCTTTTGAAAAATCATAGTACAATATCACAAGGAAATTGACAAAATCTACCAATGATAGACAGACTGCACTTAGTGACAACCAATCTAATAATTACCAAGGAAGCAGTTTTTAGCCCTATTCAAGATAAGAATCACCTGGAAAGTATTATCATAGCTAAGCACCAGACTTTAAACAGTTACTCGAAGGACTTAGGGGAGGCCTGGACACTTGGCACTCCAAAGCAATTATGCAGCCTAGTTAAGAGTTGCTACCTATTGCGATTGTCCTTCCTTGCTAATTTCAGAAAATTGGCCAGGGTCAAAAGGTAAAACTGACTCAGTGTATTAAAAGTAAACACAGCCAAGTAAATCTTAGAAATGCATGCTTTTCCCCATTTTTAAGATTTTTTAGCAAGTCTAGAAACAGAGGTACTGAAGCTATAATAGTGAAAGAACAGGACTTAAGCCAAGGGAAATGATAGATCTCCTAACAAACACTATATAAAGACCATTGTGCTCAATATAAAAGGCCTAGCAATAACTCTGGCATAGCCTATTTTGTAATTATCTATCAATTATTCTATTGCTGGGTGGAAAATAACCCTTGTTGAAAATATTAAATGTGATCATCGAAAACCAATTCCTCATTCCTTTTGTATTGCAGGGAAGTAAACTTTTCTATTCATTGTGCTACATATATTTCAAGCTGTGTGCATAATATGGTGACTAGCATTTGCAATCAAGAAAACTGATGCCTAACAACAAAAAATATTATTTTGACATAATTTTTTGGTAACTATATTGTTTTCCACCTAGAGGCTACTGCATGTGTTTTTTCATCTTTTCAGGATATTTTATTACATTACTATATTTTATATCCACAATAAGTGTGGTGGAAAGTTTGTCTCATTAGATAATCCCAGTGATCTCTCAGTGAAAGAAATATGGTGCTAAACAAGGCAACTGTGTAAGTCTTAGGAATATATGCTTTCATCAACATAATTCTTTTGAAAAGTCAGGCTTATCATTAACGCAAAGGGAAATATCAAATATATGAAATGGTATAATTATTTTCTTAGGCTATATTTCTAATATTGAAATTCCCCAAAGCCTAGAAAGGCTTACATCCACATATATAACCATTAAATCACATCACCAATTAAAAAGATAATGACAACAATTATACCTTGAGTGCCTGAGGGTTATATGAATCAATCTATGTGGTTTTCTAAAATGCCACATCCTCAAAATAAGTTTCGACTCATTGAAGCCTAATTAACTCTTCATGACATTATTGTCCAATGTAATTATATTTCCTTACTGTCTTTTAGTTTGTCTCCGGTCTTTAGGGTTTAGTTGCTAAAATAACTCAAAGATGGACATTTTGTTCCTATTAACCTGAGAAAACATTTCCATGGTACAGGTAATTGTCAGGATGTTTAACCTTTCCATTAGCACAGGAGGAATACATTGGTGGTTTGCTCCCTCAATAAGTAATGGTAGCTACTTCAGAACAATGTCACACACAGGTTAGTTTGTTTTCTCCTCTTCTTCCTATACCAGTAATGGCAAATACTTGACACTTCAACAGATGAACAATAGAGAGAAAATATGTATTTTCTTTCCTTCCTTTCTCTTTCTCTCCCTCTCTTTTCTCATGCCCTACTCCTTCTCGCCTCTCTTTCATTCCTTGTTCTATTTTTTAAATTTGCAAAATAATTCTAAGATGTTCCTAATAATATTTTAAATTAATAAATTCCTGTCTTGAACACCAGTAATCCCATCAGAAGAAAGAATGAAACAATGAAAGATTAAGTCAAATTTAATGTTTAGAATTTCTTTCAAATTTGGAGGAAAAATCTTTTGATGAATATCTAAATATTTGTGAAAGATATGGGCAAAGATTAAAAAAAAGATATATGATCCACTACTGAGGGTTATTTGCTCCATGTCTCCCTCTATTTGTATTACTAATCAAAGTGATTCAATTTTAATTTCCTTCCTGCATCTTTCTTTGTTACCTATTTTAAACAAAGAAAACAATCCTTAATTGCTGACACATTTCTTCTTCTTTCTATAAGGTGTTAAATAAAAAAAAAACAAAGAAAAGAAGGTTTCATCATTAAAGAAAATTTTTGCAGAAATTCTAATGTTACCCACAAATGTCAATGTTGAATAATGTGTCCTTTTGACAAGTTACAGTATTTAACTATTATTAATATTTATCTTTGTATATTTGTCTAATTGATTAAATTCAGTAACTTTGATGTAGTTGCAAAAGCAATCTCTGTCAATTAGTTTTATTATTATATTGTTTGAAACATTGAAAGAAGTTAATTGCTTTTTACTTTGTTTCTAATTATTTATTTAAAATACATATCACTTGAGTCACATTCTGTGAGCAAACTGCTTATTATTTCTCTGTAAGTTTATATTGTCACAGCAGCCAATCAAATATTTGACTCTTGAATGATTTGGATTCTTAATATGCCTTGTGTGACTGGAATCTGGGTAGAAAAAAACGTCAGAAACAAACAAAATGGAAAAAAAAATAGCTCTAGTTATTTTAGAACTTTCCACCAGTATGTGAACTGCTTGTCAAAGATTTGGTTCAGTGGTGTAAGTGCTTGACTGGCAAGGGCAAGGTCATGAGTTTGATCCTCAGTACAAAGAAAAATTGATAGGGATTTCTAAAAGAAATATATCTATTGCCATGCTTGCAGAATCAACATTTAAACAGAACAGATACTAAAATGTATCAAGAGATTATCATATCATGAGGTCTTCAACTGTCTGTTTTTTAACTTTTCTGCTTATATTTCACAACAATTATTAATTACTTTATTTTAGTTGTGTGTTCATTTCCCAAGGGTGCTGAAACAAAGAGCCTAAAGTAGATGTCTTAAGCAAACACAAGTGTATTGACTCAGAGTCAGAAGTCCAAAGTCAAGGTGGTAGCAAAGCCCAAATCCCTCTGCAATGCCTAAGAGAATCTTTTCTTGCTTCTCAGCTTCTGTAGTTCTGCCAGAAGTCCCTGGCATTCCTTCAGTTTCAGCCTCTGTGATCATAAGGTCTTTTCTCTGTCTCTCTGTGAGTCTGTGTACCTCTTCTATTTCTACGAGGATATTAGTCATATCAGATCAAGCCCCCAACCTTCTTCTTAAATTATATATGCAGTGGCCCTGTTTCCAAATAAGGTCATTCTGAGGTAATGGGTACTAGAATTGGCTTTAAACATACTTTTGAAGCAACTAATTTAATCAATAATAGGTAATAAAAATGATATGGGCTTATTTAGAATAAGTTAAACTCTACAACTATCTACAAAATAACCAATGAACCTAAATGCCTGTGCCTATTCCCCAATGTCTGGGAAAAAATACTGTTAAATCTGCATATAATTCAAAATTCGCCGTGTATATAAATGCATAGATGAACTAAGTATGTGCACGTATATAAAAAATAAAAATGTGGCACATATCTCTTCAAGTTGCTTTTCCACTTATTACATATAATGATCATTTTCTATTTCAGTACAGGTGAATGAAACAATAATGAATGATATTTACTGAGATTGCAATTGTCTTTTAACTGCTTTCCACGAATCAGTTCATTTCAATTTTATAAGAGCTGTGTAATATAGGGTCGAATACTACTCCCATTTCCCAGACCAGTAAGGCAAGAAACATAGAGGTTAAGTAACCTGCTCAAAGTCAGCAGTCAAAGTAACCTTGCTCAAACAGTTGGCAAGTGTCAGAGTTGTGATTCCATCTCATAGTCTTATACTAAAACCTATGATCTTAACTCTCATATCATATTAGACACATGGCATTTTATTTTGTGGTTGTTTCTTCATTGAATTACATATAGCAGATTTAGACAGCTCTGTCACTTTGCGATGCCCCTCACAGGAGACTGCCATTTCTAATCTACTGTGAGATGCTAGGCAGAACATTTACTGTCAAGTATCCCCAGGGGATACTATATCTCTAGAGAGTTTCAAAATTGTTAATTCTTGTGGTTTCATTTATTCGTACAGATTTATTATCATCACTTCATGAGCACTGTCATTCAGTTGACTGTCTTACCAGGGGTTAGAAAATAAGATACAAATTCTCTTTGTAAATTATTGGAGACAGAGAAAGCCACGTAAACAATAAGTGGAAAATAGTGGTGTGTTGGGAGTACATAGAGGGAATAATCAACTTTAGTGAGGTTGGCCAGGGAAATTTTCTTTGTGAGACTGGTCTTTCAACAACATGAGCTAGTGTTGGCAAGTTAATGAGGGTGGGACGATGTAGGCGAATTGTGATAGGCGACTTCAGAAATCACACTCAGTGACCCTCCATCTCCTCATATTTGCATTCTTGTGGATCACGAAGAATCTTTGCATCTGTTTCAGTGTGTGCTAGATTCGGTGGCTTGCCTCTACCCAGTAGAGCACAGCAAAGTTGACGAGATGTCACTTGTATAATTAAGCAGCATAAGATTATGAATTTCATCTTTCTAAAAGGTTCTCTCTGTTGTTTGTTTGATGAAGCAGCTGTCATATTCGTGTGGAAGCTGCCTGTGAGAAGGCCCATGCAATAAGGAATGAGGGAAATCTCTGGCCAATAGCCAGTTAGGAATAGAGGCCTCAAGAATTTAAATTATGCTAACAAGCACTGAAAGTAGGTTCATCCCCAGCTGATGCAAGCCTCATGGTGACTGACAGCTTTGTTGCAGCCTGTGAGAGCTGTGAATCAAAGGACCTGGGTACTCCATACTTGGATTCCTAATTTACAGGAATTATGAGATAATAAATGTGCATTTTTAAGGCATTAAGATTATGGTTATTTGTTAAATAGCAACAGACAGCTAGCACAGTATATTTTATAAGCAGAACTAAGTAAAATTCATGCACATAAATGAGTATGAAATATTTTGCTATGTCTTGGTACTATAATATAGCTAAGACTTATAGCACTAAAGAGACAAAGCTGAAGATTGAGTCTGGAAACATGGCTTTAGATATTACCGTGAAGGCTACTTCTGTCATGAGAATATGTTTGGACTTTAGGTGTTTTTGAATTGTGAAAGGCTGGTAATAACTAACTCAGGTCAGAGTATAGTTGAGCAATATTTAAGAGGTTGAATTATCAAGCATTAATGGATGAGACGATGAGGAAAAAGGATTCATGGGAAGTATGCTACATGAATGCATGAATCTCAGAGCCATGCATGAATTAGGACAAGTCAGTTTACATGGGAGATAATGAGATCATTTTTCCAGGTTTAATCTGAGTTATTAGTGGGAGATGTCTTTTGGTTTACTGATGTTTGGGTCTGAAGGTCAAGACAGAGATCTTGCCTGGAGAATATATGAGGAGCAATAAACGCATAGAACTTTACAGGACAAGTAAAATGAAAAGAAAACTCAAGACACATCATAGGGTTAAATGTTTAACAGAGGAACAGAATACAAAAATTAAAATAGCCAAAGAGACAAAAGGAATAGAAAAAAGTTAGAGAATCAAAGGAGTGGGAAGGAGTTGTAACATTTCAAGCGGAGTGGTCAATAGTGCTAAATGATTTCAAGAATCTGTAAGTGCCTGCTGACTTCAGCAAATTCAGTGAGAGTTTCACTGCTTTCTGATATATTTCCTTAAAGTTGCATAAGTATTTTAGTATGGTCAGAAATTCTCATGCCTTAGGAATGTTATAAGCAAGATCATTCTAAATGATTTTGTACCAATACCCTGTGTCACAGATATTATTATTAAACATTGGTTTTGGTATCAGTCATTGGGACGAGAATAAATAACAGCATTCCATGCTGGGAAATGGCCTTATTCTTCAGATAGCTTGACAAATTTTTAATCAGCATTGCACCACACAGAGCTCTAAAAAATAATTTGATTTACATGTAGTCTATAAGTGACATTAGATAACAAATAGTTCTCAGTAGGAGAGAAATGTGGTAGTTCTTTCCATAGCTAGATATTATAGCCTGTCACACAAAAGGCAGTTCTTTGGTGAAATAATACTACAAAAGTTGATTTTAGTAAATCATATCACAAACTGGTTATTTAAGTAGAAAGACAAGCCATTGATTAAAAGTGTGTGAGTATACATCAGTTTCCCATGTCTCTGTAGGATATAGCAATTATTTTCAGATGACAAAAACTCAAGTGTATATTTATTAGGAGTGATAACGAACAATGAAGCAAATACTTCTGAGAAACATGTGTTTTAGTGAGGTACTAACAGTGTTGGAATTGTTCTGCTTTTGATTGATAATTGAAAGAAATATTATGAGCCCCATAGCTTTACTTGCTAATTATGTTAATTGCCCAGAAAGTTTTAGGAAGCTTAAGTCAATTTACCGAGAATTATTTAATTTTTAGTTAACTGACCAACCTATTGCATATATATATATATATTTAGACAAAATAGTCTTCTCTTCAGAGTCTCCTTATATGAACCCCGACATTACAGTCACTTGATCAATGATGCTAAGAGAAGATATGCTGGAATCATTAAAGTTTTGATTTGTGTCACTTAACTCATGTTTGAGACATTTGGCTAAAGCTAACTCTGATTTTCAGTTGTTATAAATAGAAAATTTTATATTAGGGCTACGAAAAATTTGAAGCCAAGTGAGCCCTTCCAAGTGAAATTTTGAGAAATAGGTAAAAGGACTGACTAATGGTTCAACCTTAGGGCGGTTAATTGCATTAACCCTCCTTAGCATTATAACTAAATCAGCTGAAGGAACAATTGTAATTAATGTAAAATATCTGGAGATGTAAAATAAACTACAAAGCATGAAATGACCATAAGGCCAAACAAGTCAAGGAAATATTGTTTTCAGATTCTAATAAAACACAAGTGCCCTCCCATTTCTTTCAAATACTCCCAAGTGAATGAGCCTGGATGAATAGACTCTTTCTTATAAAAAGTGGGTTAGTGGCTTTTTTCAGTTAAAACTATAGTATTTAGAAAATGTTAATACAGAAAAACTTTCATATTTTATCTTAGTAATATTTTTAATAATTTTTTAAAATTAGATCCATGGGGGCAGTTTACATATATATATACTTAAGTGCTATTTTCCATATTTTTGAACTTCATAAAATTTTTCCACTCTTTTTCTGCAAAAGATTAGAAATTCAATAACAGTAAGCACTTATGTTGGTGAGTGATTAATTCTTGACTGAGTGGAGAAACACCTAGGAAACTAGAAAAGCACACTTCTGGGTGTGTCTTTTAAGATGTACACAGAGATGATTGGCATGTCAGACAACAAACTGAGGGCAACGGTCTATCCTGAATGTGGTGGTACTATCCAACAGGACAAAGTCCAAAAGCTGCAAAGCAGATTGACAAAACTCAGAAATACTGTATGAAGGAACCAGGGGTTTAGCTCAGAGGCATAAGTGCCTGCTTGGCAAACATGAGGTCATGAGTTCAATCCCTGGTACCAAAAAAAAAAAAAAACAAAGAAAAAAAAGAAATACTACATGATCTCATTCTTCCTCTTTCTTTACCAGCACCAGATGAGGTCTGTTTCCTTATATATTTGCCGGCCTGATCATTATGCCTCAGTAGAACTCCAGAAGTAATGGAGCCAAGTGACCATCAACTGAAGCCTCTGAAACCACGAACTAAAGTAAAACTTTTTTCCTCCAAACTGTATATCAGGTATTTTGTCTCACTTGACAGAAAGTAGCCTAATTCAGTAGTCTATCTAATGACTAGTCCACTGAACATTGAAAATTTTAGAATAGTTTATGCCTAATGTAGACCACTACCAACAGTTTCTAACCAAATAGTATCTTTATCTGACAACTATTTGCAATGATTTTAGAAAAATGATGAGAAGAATACTTTTTCTTAAAGTTATGCCATACCAATACAGATTATGATTTAACACAACATATAAATATCTTTTAAAATGCAATCCATTATTTATTTAATTTTTGAGACTGTGTCTCACTAAGAAGTTCAGGCTGGTCTTGGGCTGACTTTATAGCCCAGGCTGCCCTCAAACTCACAAGGATCCCTCTGCTTCTGCCTCCCAAGTGCTGGGGTTACAGGAGTGCACCACCACACCTGGCAATCCATTATTTATTACTACTGATTTACAATTACTTGTTTTATAAACTTTGGTCTCTGTTATGCTAAGTAAAATGTAGTTATGGATACAAAGACATACACTTGCTTTCTCAAAATGTTAAAGTAGAGTAAAAAAATGCAAACATGAAGCATATTATCTGTAATCAAGTGACCATCTGCTTTGTGTCATATTCTTGTATTATTGAGATATTCTTAAAATAGAAATGTGAAAAGAATTAAATGAGGATTTTCAATGGAAGTGACACAAAGGAGGTTTCTGAGTGATGGAATGGAGACTTGAGGTACCAATAAGAAGAAAATGGAGTGATTGCTTCCTTTGAAAAGATTCTAAGTGCTCAGGAAAGGATGCAATTACTGAAAAGCTAAACAATGCCACAAGCATAGAGGAGAAACAGAAATGCCCAAGTCAAAAAAAAAAAAAAAAAAACTATGCAAGGTATAGTGTATTAGGAAATAAGGTTCAGGAAAGAAACCTAGTACCTTTGTAGACAGGAGGATTCCACATACTTCCATACAGACTACTAGAGAGTTAAGTTAAGATGGAGCACTCACTGTGCATGATGAACTTTTCAACAGACGGGCAATGTAGAGTCTTGGCCGCCATATGCAATTTTCAAACTTAACATTGGTAGATAGAATTTTCTCTTTTCTCCCACAATTTCTAACTATTTCTTTGGATACCTTTAACAAAAAAGCTCTGCCCATTTGAGAGCTACATATGATTTGAAGCCCAGGGAACTCTGCCAAGTGAAATTTTGTTGTTGTTTTGGTTGTAACAGTATTGGGTTTGCTTTGTTTATTTTTTTGTCATACACAGTTCCAACACAAAAGACTGCAAGCAGTATAAATGATTTAGAGCCTTTTCTAAGAACATTTGAATTTCTAAAATATTCAAACTTTAACAAAAATTACATATTTCTGTAATACTATACTTCAGACAGAGTTTATATAATTTATGGGAAAATACTATATTTGTACCAATCATTATTCAAATAGCTTAAGAATGCTGAGAGTAAAATGGTTTCTTCTGACTATACAATGTAACTAATTGCTTCAATTCCATACTGCATGTTCAAAATGATTATAGAAATTAAAGCCTATACATTTCATTGGCAGCTTAAATTATACTTACCGAGGCTCCAAATTCAGTATAAAGTTCAGCATAAGTGTTGTAATATTCCCTGAGGGATCTCAAAGAATAAGACCAAAACCTCTTCCATTGCTTAGGAGGCCACACTGAGGCTGGTGTAGCTCTAGGTTGCTTAAAGTTCTCTTTCTATTCTTTCTATAGGTGACAAAATCTTCATCATGTTCCAAGTTGTACCTGAAATACTTACTTGTATCACAACCTTTCTCAGGACATTTTAAAGGGAAACAGGCAGTGTGGCCTCAAGAGCATTGGTTTTAAAACCACAAATCCTGGCTTTTACTGTACACTAGTTCTATGACTTTGGGCAAGGTGCATTATCTTTTAGAGTCTTAAAATATGGAGATAACACTCATTTCCAGTTACTCCTATTAGCTCATTTCATTTAAAGTATTTAAAAGAAAATGTGACCTGCAGTGATGTGACCCAGTGTTAACTGTTGTATTTCTTTACTTTATAGGGCATCTAATGCCATCTAATGTTATCTGTTCTCTTATAGCTGTTGCATCTGAATTTAGAAGTGTCCCAAGAGTGTATGATAACGATGAAATCAAGAAGGTAGCCGAGACAAGGATTATCAGTCACTAGTAATCATATTTTGATATGTTAAATTGTAGAATCTGATATTAAAGCATTCATGGAAGTTCTTAAGTTTGGGGAAGAAATAAATTATATACCACTGAAATTTGAAATGGGCCAATTTATTTTTAAACTATTATATTTGCTGGTGGTATCAAATGTAGACATGAATGTTTATGAGGTATGTTAACAAATATGGCAAATGTTTAAATTTAGTAAAAGACACATTGTTACCAATACCCCTCAAAATGCTCACCCTCAAAATACTCTTGTTCCAAACAGTTATGGCATGGTTCCTGCCTCTTTCTGAAGCATTTCTGGAAGTCTTTGTGAAGATGTTTTGTTGGATTCTTGTGACTGCCTTCATGTACTGAACCAGTTCGCAACATTGACATCTCATTGTCATTTTGACACCAGGCTAGAAGTGACATGGTGGGAGTCACCACAAGGAAGGTGAATGAGGACACATGCTAACATTTTTATGAGCCTGTCTTTACTTGGGTGGCCCTACGGAGCAGCATTCACTACATTTTTTTTTCTTACACCTCATAAAGATACTCAGGAAAGGAGAGTTCCAGAACTGCTTCAGCAAGTAGCAAGAATGAAATAATCAGTGTGTTCAAAGGCAAGCAAGGGGCATTCTGAGGGGGTTTCATGGCATTGGCCGTGTGCCTTTTAAAATTGAATCATTCATCATATGTTTTGATGACTCCCTTTCACAGCACACCAGGGTAACTAAACACAATTATTCTCTTTCTGTTCTGTGTTTTATTTTTATTTTGATACAGTTTATGTTCTAAGTCCCTAAATTGCCCACCCTGAGCTTGGCCTTGTAATTCTCCCCCTTTGGCCTCCCAGAATCCTAGGATTAAGGGCATACAGCATGAAATCTGGTCTATTTGTTCTTTATCCATTTTAGAGTAATACAAAATAGCTTGTGAACTAATTTAATTTTTTGTGTTTTCTTAAAACTACTACTTTTAGTTTTTTTCAGACAGAAAAGTTTAGAACGGAGAGGTAAAGGACACAGGTGTAATGGGATCCTAAATGATCAAAATATATTAAATGCACGTACCCGTTACCCAAAGCAATATCACTACTATGTATTACAACCATACACTAATTAAAAAAATCACTACTATGTATTGCAACCATGCATTAATTAAAAAAAATCTGGAAAACCAAAATTATTCCATCATTGATATCTATTTAGTTCTAATTTCCAAAAGATAACTTAAACCTCATACGGACAGATGGTTCTCCAAATATCTTTTGAACGGAACTTTGAAATGGCTTGATTGTTACTTTGTAGAATCTTACTTATGAGCCAGTGCATTGCAGAAGGAAAATAACTGATAGAAAGATCAATATGTACTATAAAGCACACAAAGTAAAAAAAAAGAATATGCATTATATATGCTGTTATGAACAGGCTAAAGCAGTAATGGTACTTTTATTGGCAAAGCACTTGGGATTTACCGTTAACTGGTACGAAAGGTGGCTATATGAAATGCTTGTATCACTATCTTAGCGTGCTTAGCAATGTAGTCCTAATACCTGCTCTCAGTATAACTAGGCTATTTCTGCTTCAGAAATCCACAGTGAAATAAAAGCAAGGCATTCATGGCCATCCACGTTGCCCATTGTCCAGAGCATCAAGCTATTTGGGTTCTTTCAGCTCCCTTCAAATAGGAACAGAAAAAAACAACTAAGGCCAATATTTTGTACGTAATTATCCTGGGGCTCCAATTCTTATTTATCTCAGTTTAGTACAGCCTTTGTTCACTGAGTTTAATCTTATGCCTAGTTCAACAATTAACTGAGGACCTATTACGTTTAATGCTCTGTTATGGTATTTTGACTATACCAGTGAAATAAGATTATTCAAATGTCTCACTATTGTTCATTTTTTAGAAACATAAGGTTTCATAATTAAAGAATACTTATTTTGCCATCTCTGTTAATAAATAATCCCAAAAAATTGACAAATATATGAAACGCTGAAGAACCTATGAAACTTCTTTGGCATTACATTTGTTTCTTTTTCTTAAGACCTTTGGATTTTTTACAGGAATTTTCTCCATGCACAAAGAGAAAATTTACTTTTATTGCAAGAAAAAGATGATTCGCTAAAGAAAATTATTCATTGAATTATACTTATTATCAAACTTCCAAATTCTTTATTTGTAATATAATTATTTCTTTAAATGTTACATTTTGCCAATGTATTAATATTTTCAGTATTTTCTTCATGTTGAGAAAAAGTCCCTTAAAATGCATTGCAATTTCTCAGAAAATTATTGGGATTTGAAAAATGGAAGCATTTTAACAGCACACTCTCTGAACATTTATACACTGCTAGTTAATTCTTCAG
Organism: Dolichotis patagonum; assembly: GCA_004027295.1. Taxonomy (NCBI): domain Eukaryota; kingdom Metazoa; phylum Chordata; class Mammalia; order Rodentia; family Caviidae; genus Dolichotis; species Dolichotis patagonum. Next base: position 16,790 of record PVJX010005948.1, on the reverse strand, counting down.
ATTCAAGAGTGTGTTATCACTTTTTTAACCTGGGTAACTCACATTATAAAATGATAGAAAATAAATAAAAATGTCTAAAATTATAAAATTGTCTTTTGATGATGTGCTAATGTGATACAAAGCATCTGACTAGGAATTTTGATATTTAAAAATTATGTTTGTTTTAGTGCTCATAGTAGGTTAACATGATGGAAACAAGAACAAGGCAGATTTACTTCAAGACAACTAAAACAATTTGATGGTGACTGAAACTCAGATTGGCATGGAAGAAAGCAGAGAACTTCATTTGAAGTACATCTTTTGAATGGGGCATATGCTCCACATTGGCAGTCAACAGTGACATACCAGGTTGTAGAAATGCTAGCAAAGGCCAAAACTATTTTAAAATAAGAGAAAAAAAGAGAAGGGTCAATTTTTTCCTTAAAACCCATACCCAAACTGCAGCTGTTATCTCACTATAATGTGCTTATCCTCAGATGTCACATACAGAATTCACTGTGTGACAAAGATTTTCTGAAAATAAGTTTACTCTGAGGACATTGGACTTGGGGGATATGTTAGTCAGCTGTCCATCACTATGACACAATATCTGAGATTAACAACTTAAAGGAAGAAGGGTTTATTTGGGCTTATGGATCTAGGGTTTTCAGTCCATGGTCAGCTACTTCTATTGTTTTTGACCTGAGGTAAGGAAGAATATTATGGCAGAATGGCATGATGGAGCCCTGCTTCTCACCTCGTGGCAGTGGGAAATGTTAAAAACAGAAAAAGCCAGTGAGGAAGGGACTGAGGAATACATTTAGTCTCCAGGATTATACTGCATCACTCACATTTTCTATCTTGGCTAGTTCAACCTCTTGATATAGCCCATTCATCAATGAACTCCTATCCTATAATCATGATTTTAGCTCTCTCATGATTCAATCCCTCCCTTAAAGCCTATCAATTGTCTTTGGGGGATATTTTAGATTTAAACCATAACAAAGGAATTCATTTATTCTTAGCATTTACCATCTGTGTTGCTTAATCCTAGCACCTTACTTATCCCAAGGAGTTTTGTTCAGCTAAGAATATGCCAGCAAATACTTGTCCTGTGCTGGTAAGATCTACAAAAGGAAAAGAAATCTAAGCCATTATCTAGCCTCCTTCATTTGAATGCTGCAGTCATGATTCTCTCATTTTTACATCTACACAAGAACCAGAATAACATCTCTTGGTAATATTGATGTGATTATTTCTGACTTTCTTTTACTACTAGAGATTGCCCAAACATTGGATTTGTATTTCTACAGACATTTTGATCTCTGGTCAATATTTCCAGAGCACATATTGCCTTTAATCTATTATAGCTTTTTGCACCTTCATAATCATGGTTGTGTTCATTTTCAGTTTATTTTTAATATAAGCTATTTTGTTCAAGGAATATTGTCTGATTTCAAAATTTAAGAAAAAAGGAGTGATTTTTTTACACTGTAAATATGCTGAAGCAGAGCAGCTTTTATTTATAATATAATTGAAATTGCTTACATGATTGAACTTTGCTGAGGTAAAGAAATTGCATGGGCCAATTCAATCACTCTGACCAGAAGTGGTGAAAAACAAACAGTGAATCACATATGTACTTCTTTTCCAGTTTCTTAGTTCAACATGATTCCATAATGATAATAGCAACATATAAATATTAGTTGAGGAGTTTTTCACTAAAACAAAAATGATAATTGACGTGTTCACTTTCAACATGGACTAGAATATAAAAAAATTGTAAATAATGGCAATGTCTTAGAAATATATGAAATGATTTATATCTGAGATTGTATGCTAAGCTGCCTTCTATTTTTACACCCTTCAGAGCTGACCTTAGGTCTTTCTCGTTCCAGAATATGCACAAATTATTTAAAAGACTTTCAGACATTTTTAGCATCAGAGTTAATAACACTGTCACAAGAGGAAAAAGAAACAATAGCAGTCAAACAAAACATCACCCTGAGTTTGCACTAGAAAACATACAAGGAATGCTATTGTTTCCTCAAGCAAATACTCATACATTTTTTTCTAATTAGTGAAAGGTTATGCTCTGGTTCAGCTTATTGCAAACAAACTCAATTGTTGTAAAAAATCAGTAGTGTTGAACTAAAATAAGTACTGAGGCAGCAGTGGGTCTATTTGATGAAAGAATGTATGGAACCTCTGTGCTTGCAGTGTTGTCCATTCATTCATGCACTTGCACTAATGAGAGAAAGCTCTATTGCCTTCCAGAAAAAGAACTTAAGCCACAGTTCTGCCGTCCTCAGTGCACTATTTGTATGCGTGTGATTCTTGGCATTTTGTTTCAGTGGAAAATTAACACTTACCTAATATGATAACTCAAAATTCAGCCAGATTTTGTAAACAACATTAAAAAGAAAAATATATTATCTTATCAATTTTTAAAATATAAATTGCATTGAAAGACAACAGCATTGAGTTTGCCCATAGTATAACAATATTCAGGAGTTTTTAGTTGTGAACTTCTCAGTACACAATATTTGTAGTACTCTTGTGAGATTTTGTATGCATTGCAAAGCAATTACACACATATAAATAATGTTAAGCTAACATACATGTATTTATTATAATAAAACATAAGTATATTCTATCATGTAAGTAATGTAAGAATATAGTGCTGTGTCATATTATTGTAAATATTCTTATATATGAATTACTTAGTCTAACATATATACATATATTTATATAATAATCTTTATAATACGCCATTTTCTATACTCTCAGCTGAGGAAAAAATATCAAGAGAGGTCTGTTGATTTGCTTAAGGATGCACACCTAGAAAAGAACAGAACAGGAGCTGCAATCTATTGTGAAATTCTTAAAGACATCTAATTTTTCTCCATGTCACAACTACTTTTCTCATCAAATCCAAGAGAAAAGAGGAAATACACAGGTTAACTTCATAGTTTACTGACTTAGACTAAATATTCCTAAGTACACTAGCTAAATGTTTATTATTATTAATCACTAAATCTAAAAGCTTTTGCTTTTATTTACGTGGCTTCTGATTGCAATGCTGAATAAACTTGTGTTTGATTGGTTCATAGCATGATTCTGAATATTCCATTATAGTCTGTTTTATGGAAAACCGTTACATCAAGCCTAACATTCCTAAGACGTATATTTTTATATTTAAGAGATTTTTTTGAGTAATCATTCTTTTATTCATCACCTACCTTTTAGCCTAAGTGTCAGCAGATTGGATTTATGAGTATAAGCTATACTCATAGCTCAGTTTTCCTTCGGCATCAAGTAAAATCTAACTGGTTTTAGCTTTGTTTGTGCCATAGTTTGTGCACTAATTTTGCTGGCTAATATGATTCTCATAAGTCTAAATGTTGAGTAGTTAAAAAAAATTCAATACTTATTTAACTATATTCCTGTTAGTTTTTGCTAATCATTAACAACTCATATTCTAGAGTTTGTATTACACTTTGTTTAAGAAATATCAAGTAGAATTATCAGAGCTAACATTTCATCTTCTTAGTATGTGTATCCTTTTCTTCTTCCTCAAAAAAAAGCCATATAGATTTTGTAGAGAATAGTTTTCCCTACCAGTTTCATAATGATGCACAATGGGCAGGACATAAATACATTAAATTGTTTTATCTATCAGTCACCCCAAGGAAAAAAATGATTCGCATAGAATGAGTCAGTTCTGTGAGATGGCTGAAATAGTATCATATTATGCTAACTAAAATGTGTATGAGGTCAACAAAAAGACATGGACATTCTCCTTGAATTTGAGGTTGTAAACTGTCCTAACATTCTGCAAGGAAAGTTATTTCTAGTTAAGAATCCCTCATTTGTGTCATTCAGAATCCATACCCTAGATCTCTACTTCAGTTTTATAATTAGGAAGAAAAATATACTGATATAAACCTGCCAGCTTTTGGATAAAATGAAGTGAATAAGGATAGCATGTACTCATGTAGAGCGTCTGCTGGATTGCCATTGCTAGTTAGATTTGTACGTCATTTTCACATTAAAATATCACAGATGATTGTTTGCATGAACATAGCTAAAATGATCCCTCAGGACAATCAAAAGATGATACAGTTGCAAAATAACACACTACTAATGCCAATACCTAGCATATTCTGCTTCTTTAAACCATGCCTATATATTTGTTTTCCCCAAGACAGTGTTGGAACTACTCGGGATCTAGGGCTAGTCATCACTGACAACAAAAAACTAGGTGATATTAGTGGACAAGTCATGACTAAAGAAGCTCATGAAAATGAAAATAATATGTTATGCAGGAATTTGATTTACTTCCCAACCTGGGAAGCATACTTCCCGAGAGTAGTGGTTTTGAACCTGAAAAAAAAAGAATTTCTGCATGGTGTTTTGAGTTTAACATTACAATTAAATGCATGCTTTGATGTTGTGTGAAGGGGTATGCAAAATGTCGAGTTAGAGAGAGCAACCTTAGAGTACCTTGGAAGACAGATGGATGGAAGAGAAGAACTGGGAAGGAGACTAGTTAAGGCACACATTGTAGTCACAGCAGAAGGTAATATGTTAGCAAAGGAAATAGAACAGTATAAACTCAGCATAATTTATAGAATATAGACACCAGAGAAGAGAAAAATAAAAGACTTAATAAGGATGACAAAAGTTCAAGCCTAAGTAATTAGTGGAATGATGATTTGGAGATTGAAATAGGTCTTTCTGGAAGGACTTCAAATTTGGGGGGAAAGATGAGGTTGATTTTATACAAGCTGAACTGCAGGATTCAGTGAGATATCCAATTAGAATGCGAGGGATGACAAAGTAAATTTATGTCCAGTTGTCTGTTCACGGACTCTGATTTAAAGCAAATTTATACAAGTGAAAGGGTATATTCTATGGTTTGGTGAAATTTCAAAGCTAAAGATTTATTATATCACCTTGGAGTTCTAACTTGTACAGAAAAATGAGGCAGGGAGCATGATCTGACCCATGGTGCTTTAAACTGCCTAAAAATGTTTTGCCATAAAATTAGTCCTTACAATTGGATAACAGAAAAATTCCGTAAAAATGTAACATATTATTTCTTAATCAGTGGGTGTGAGAATGTTTATTACTTTATCTAGATATGGCCAAAAAGCTATGTGTGGATGATTTAGAAGCATATATTTGTGTTGTTTTAGCCTCCAAATGTTCACATAACTATAATCTGTATTTTATTACTACTTGTGAGTGATCACATTAAGAGAATCATGACACGTTACACAAATATTTACAGCTAATTCCTGGAAAAGAATTAAATGCTTCTGCCAACAGAATAAATTCCAGAGATGGTCATAATGAACAGGGGTTATATTTAATCAAAAATACTGAAGAAATAATATGTATGGATAATTTTTGTTTTTTCCAAAAATCATGATTATCAAACAATTCTGAACATTTTCAATTATGGATGGCAATAAAATTGAGATAAATTTGAGCATCCTGAATATATGATCTATTATCATTATTTGACTAGAACAAATAACATCAGCTACTAAGTAATCCATTTAGAAGAGACAACATAATATAGAAGATGTAAAAAGCATATGGAGTTAAACAGTGGATTGAGCCAATCACTTTACTATGTACCTGTCAGCACAGCAATTAACCTTTCAGAAATGTCCTTCTTTGGTCTATAAAGTGGGGAAATATCACCTAATTGGATTTCTTTCATAAGTGTGGATGAAATAAGTTAATAGGAAAGCCACATTCATGTTCAGTTTGGCAGTTGTCATTGCTATTATATTGTCTGTTTTTTTTTTCCTATGGTGCAATTCAAAACATCCCTAAAGCAAGACAATGGTACTTTGTTTCACAAATTGGTTTCAGGATTCTGGGGAAGATGAACACATAAGTGTTCATAAACCAATGCAGAGTTCACATACAAAGCAAAATTTTGCGTACTGCTTCTGCTTGCAAACAGAAGAGTTCATGAAAGGAGGTATTAGTGTACTTACATGATATCCCTTAGTATATACACCTAGGTAAATTTTTGCCAGGGCTCACTACTTGGTTGAAGAATTTATCTTCCTGTCCTGGCAGATATAATGAAAAAATTCTCCCAGTGAGCCCTGCTCAAATTCCCATGATACTTTGCATTAGGAGCTAGAATTAAAGGAAGTATTCATAGTACTGAAATGATACAGACTGACAAGAATGGCTGGTAGGGCAATGCTACCTTGTAGGGTGGAATCGTTTAGAATTATCACAGGCTTTACTGATGGCTTTAATCAGGCATTATGGGGTTTTTCTGTGCTCCACTGAGCTCTGGAGAATCTGATGCTATGGTTAGGTTACCAGTCATGGGTCAGTTAATCTATTTAATGTAGATAAAAATCTTGTCTGGGAAGGTGAGCTTAGGGTGGGAGAAAAGAAAAACAGCTTTTTCTTCTCTATGACCTGGAATTAATTCCCAAAGCAGCCTGGAAGAAAGATAAACTTTAACAAATGATAAAGGCATCAGACAGCTTGCCTGAAAGTAAGATGAAAATGAACAGAAAATGGATAATACTAGCTTTGAAATTTAAATATATAAGTCTCTGCGATCTTAAAGATAACATTCTAGAGAATGTTTCTGTATTATGCTAGAACAGAAGTTATGAAAATCTCCTAAACCATGAAATAGTCAGCCTTCACAGGAGGAAGGATTTTGTAGCTGCAATTCTCCAAACATGTGCTGTATAATGGGCATTGTTACACATTCTTTAAAAATTGACAAAAGTATAACTGAATGTAAGATCACCCTGTCCAGAAAAGAGCTTCTCTATTCGATGAGCTTATAATATGCTAGCTACAGCTAATCTGCTAATTAAATCAGTTCTTTTAAAAAACTAAGTATTTGATGTGTTAATGTCTAAACAAACACGTTTCGGATATGCTTCATGCTTCTGAATCATACAAAAAATCTATTTTGTCATGACCTTTTCAAAAGTTGATTTTCTAAACACTTTCCAACACAGCATATACTTAAAATTTAATTCTAGAACTCATGTCTGCTTTAGCAACTAAGTCATAGACTTTCCCACAGGATAGAAATATTATACAAAGATCAGTGTGATGACATAGGCTCCCGTCGGTGTCCCATCTGGAGAAGGTCATGATTTAGTGTGGTATATCCTCCGACCAATACAGGGATTCTCTCATACATCCCTTTTCTGACCTTTCCCCATAGCAAATCTTTCCTTCAGAATCTGATACCTTCATCTGGAAGCTCTGTTCTCTACAGCAAAAATCTGCAAAGTATTTTGATGATGCACCATTAGTCATAAAATAAACGTAAATACATAACCTGAGAATATGTGTGCATCCCTTGAAATAGGGAGATAAATCCTTTACAAAAGGGAAAGTGACCAAGAAGATGGAAGGAGGGAAGGTTTGGAAAAGGGATAAAAAATTAAGATGTGTTTTGTATATATATCAACTCCCTATAAGGAATGTAGTCATTATGTACAGCAAACATGTATCTATAAAAGTAAAATATCTGCAAAAATAGCATATTGGCATGGACTCTTGTACCAACCTGTTACAAACACCATAGAATATATACTGAGTAGAATTTTAAATAGCTAACGATGAAATAAGTATTAATGTAAAGTGATTGCACCTCTATTCTCTTCATTTAAAATGCAAAAAAAATTTTGTGTCCTAAGTTGAATGGGCCAGATCTGATCAGGTTAAGGATTTTTCTGACTGAAGAGACTGTACTAGAGTTTGGTGAAATGTCATTTCTTCTATTTGCTTGGTATTCATCTATGCTCCTCCTGTAAATACTATCTTTGTATGTAGTTTCTTACAGGAATACATAAGATGCATACCTATTTTAACTTTTAAACTTTTTATTCATTTATTTATTGTTTTTTTTGAGACGGGGTTTCACTATGTAATTCAAGCTTGTTTTGAACTCACTATGTAGTCCAGGCTGGCCACAAACTTGCAACAATCCTCCCGCTTCAGCCTTCCAGTGCTGGCATTACAGATGTGCACCACCACACCAGGCCTCTTGCCTGTTTCTAAACCACTGGTCGAGTTTTGTGAGTGTTAGTTAAAACTTGATACTATAATAATCAGTTTCCTCAGTGGTTCCATGACTACTGCAATTAGTCACACTAAGTTGACAGCATATTGATTGAAGTTATATCAGTTACTCCTTCTATGGGGTTGGACTCTTGGAAAAATTCATGAACTTATGTGTGACATAAAAGTGGTTGAGGTATAAAGGAAACGAGTATGGTAGGATCAAACTTTATTTTAAATACAGATATTTTAATGAAATGCTTACAATTTCTTTCCATGTCCCAACAAGTTAACTTGAGTAATTGTAAGGATATAATCTCTCCAATTTAGAAGCCAATTTTTGTGGACAGGCAGATGTGCTCTTAGGTTTCCTTTGTCCCTTTGGTCTACTAATCATAATGATTTTTAAGTAGGATTTTAAAAGATAGGTAGAAAAGAGATAAGGAAGTCATGACTAAAAATTGTATTTCTAAGAAGACAGAAACTTCCAGGACCCAGCCAAAGTCACCCAAGGCGATGTATTTCAGTGCTCTTTTGGTTGCATTCAAGCACCTTCCCTATCAGACCCTTTCATTACACCTAAACCTCTTCAGCAATACCAAAATGTCATCAATTGCCCTGATGCTAACATAGAGTAGAGGTTGCACAAAATGAAAGTATGCTGAAATTACCTATTCCTAAGTGGAGGGAGCTGAGCACCCCTGTGAAATGTTCCAGTACCATTACAGAGGTGGGCCACTTTTACCCAGATTCTCCACTCCTTTAAGAGGACACAGCTTCCCAATTAAAAACTTTAATGCATCTCATTTCTGAGCTTCTGTGCTTTACCCAGGAGTGTGTCCACAATCTCTGTCTACTATACCTTTTCCATGCCTCTCACTGACATGAAAATTTTTTTTCTACAATAGAAGTCAGCTACAAAAGGGTGGGTTAAGCAAATTCCTTATTTAAGCATTAGGAATCACATAGAACCAGCCAGGCGACAATTTCATGTATTTTGCGCTTTTATTGCCATTTTTGACAGATTAGCCTTTCAGTCAGAACTTATAGCCCTATACTGTCTGCTATGTCTTTGTATTCTAATCCCCATTTCGTTTTGTTTGTTTGTTTGTTTGTTTGTTTTGTTTCAGTAACACATCTGCTCTGAGGCTCATCTGTTTGCTGTCTGTTTCTCAGAACTAATTTTCCATTAGGGATCTATATGTAAACAACAATGCTTTAACTGTTGCTTACATAAAAAAATTGATGAGACAATCAATGCATCTTTGTGGAACTACAAATGAGATCACTGATTTTGTTTTTAGACTTGAAGGGACAGAGTCCCTGTCTTATTGTCCCATATTTACCTTAGGTCTGCAAAGCTCCAGATGGCAGCAGCTGTGTCGCCTCCTGAAATGTCTCTGCCTACTGTCACTCTACACTGAATGAGTGGAGGACACCAATTGAAGAAATACATGAGGGAGCAATGAGATGTTGCTGTTACACTGAAATCAGTATCTTTGAAGGGAAACCAAAGCTTTCAAAAAGATAATCTGCCAAATAGAGTAATAGTTCCCAAAAATGTCCATTTCCTGATCCACCTAATCTGTGAATTAGTTATGTTCCATTGCAATGGATAATTATGGCAGCAGAGGGAACTGAGGTAGAGGAACCGCTGACCTTGTAATAGGGACACTACCCTGGGTTATCTGGATGGGTGTGATGCAGAGGTCATTACAATAAAAGAAAGAGGTAGAAGAATCAGTTTCAGGAACATGCAGAATGAAAAAGACTTCAGGAGCCACTGTTGTTTTTGAAGATGGAGCAAAGTGGCAGAAAGCAAAAACAAGTGGGCAGCCTCTAGGATCCGCAAAAGGCAAGGAAACAAAATCTTTACGAAAGCCTTAGGAAAGGAACACAGCTCAGCTGACAGTTCAATTGGCTCAAAGAGTTCTATTTCAGAACTTTGATATTCAGAGTTATAACATAATATATGAGGATTATTTTAAATCATCATGTTTGTGATAATTTGTTGCAAATGTAACAGAAAGTCAAACCAGATGACTTACAAAGCATTCACCTTAGAAGAATGATTCAAATTTAATGAATTAAGAGCAAAAAGAGAAAGCAAGGATGCCACCCAGAGGGGGCTCCTTCTGAAAAGTACCAGATAAATGCTTTTCCCTGAGGTTTTCAAGGGAGGAAAGGTTACGTTTCTCATAACAACCTCAGGCTGCCTCTTGGTGCTTCATAATTTTCTCTATCCAATCCTCCCATATTTGATGGTGTTGAAACCAAAGAAAACAGAATATAAAGAAGAGGAATAGATTGCTCTTTTTTATTTGAAACCATTCTAATTTTGAGATGACTGAACATAATTGAAAGAGAGATGTTCTGAAGTGGTTAAATCACTAATGAGAAATACCTTATCAAGGAAACTATGCATCTTTAGAAAGAATTGGAATTCTTGACTATATTAGGATGTGAATTTTCAGAAGCTGTTTGTTGCAGGTATTGATTCATTTTCCTTTTGTTTCGTGAAAAACCATAAGACAGTTTGCTGACATGTTGAAGACTTGCAGCTAGTTTAGTGGATCATTTTTTATTGTACTCTGCCCTAGTGTCTGGTCATGCTGTGGTGATTGCTTTGACATTATAGTTTAGCCAGAGGCAACTCTGACACTCAAGTGCACATGTTTAAGTGTGAATGCATGTGTATGCACCACACATCAGTGTTAAAGAGTTAATCACTTATGCTTGTCCCTTTGTTTAAATGACAATGCATGCGGAACTATCTGAAAATACTAAGTCCTTTTCACAACTTGAAAAATGCGTAAGATTTTCCATTCTCCAGTTAACAGCAATCTTTTGTTTCTGCCCATATTTATGTATTCTTTAATTAAGAGAAAAATACAGAATAAAATTTTCTTTAGACTATTTTATTTCTATTCAAATGCTCCAAATTTTATTGCAGACAATTGCCCTGAAATGGCCTTGAAGACCTAAATGAACAAACCTCCAGTGGAGAGACCTGTTTCAGCTTGTACACAAAGGAAATTTGAATCTGCTTGGTACTCATTGACATGGTTTTACTAAACAAATGTAGAATTTCATCACCTTTCCTAGAAGATATATATAATTAACTATTATACCAATGTAACTGATTTGCTACAAAACACAAATAAATCCCTGATACATATAAATGTTGATGCTTCTGCTTAGCAAAATAATCCAGGATAGAAATAATACAATAGTTTCTTAATTCTCACTTGGTAGAGGGTGTTAGATATTATATGATACCAACTTTGAGAAAAGACTTTAATAGTCACAAAAGGATTTGCTTAAAACGAGCATACGCCATGAAGGTATAATTGTGTTTTGTGATACCCCAATGGGATCCTATCCTATTTCATGGAGAGATTTTTAATTAGTAGAATCTGATTTGTATTAAGAAAAGCTGCAGGTTATTTGCTGAATGTCAGTTGGAGTTATCTACAATAAAAATATGACTATGACTATTCACATATAAGGTTCTGAAGGTCAGAAGTCTGACAGAATGAATCCGAATCTTGAACAGAACTCCAATCAGTTAAGTCAATTTATGTGATTGTTAGAAATGTCTGGAACTACTTTTCAGCTACTCTGTACTCAGTAAACACACATTGAGTAAACATATATATTGAGCCGTTACTTGAGCTAGGAAATAAGACAGAAGCCTGGAAATCCAAGAAAAGTAAGAAACAATACTTAAAAAAAGAATTTGCTGTCAGGAAGAAATTAAACAAATGTACAAGAAAATAAAGAATTATCATATACTGATATCATTTGTGCTATAATGAGGCTTCTTCAGTCTATTGAGAAAACTCAGAAAAATAATAATTCATTCTTCCAGAACTATAAAGTATCCTTTCAGTTTGAATTATCTTCACTTTTCTTCTCTTGATTTCTGTTTCTTTCCTTCTTTCCCCGGTCACTTTGTCCCAGAAAAGAGTTCCATGAAGTCACACAAAAGAAAACAAATGAAAATTTAAAGAAAAAGAAACATTCTGACAGTAAAGCATAACCTAGGATCTAGTCAGGAAAACTCGCACTTGTAGTTACAGACAGGCTACAGAATTGACTCTGGCAACCACTGTGAGAGGGGGAAGCTGACAGGTTCCACTCTTAAAACTTTGAGAAGAGAAATACAAACAGATCATATTGGGGAAATAAAACTGCTTTGGGTCTGAGACCAGCTGAGGAGACACTTTGCAAAGCAGATTTATAAAGAAGACACATCAGAAAGATGCTGACATACTTGACTAGACTCTTAAGGAAGGAGAAACAAGTCATCTGAACCTTATAGGATAAGAAACAATGTGTCAATAGGAGCAAAAGAGATCTGCATCACACTGAAGGAAGAAACCTGTGCTGTCTGTTGAAAGTCCTCATCATTATTTTGTTAATTTGCTGGAGTTAGGGCTTAGAAGAGGTGGATCAAAAGGAGGTGCCATGAATTGATGTTAAAGGGGAAGATTAAAGTTACATCTTATATTTTTATTTCGTACCATTAGTATATGTGTGTGATACATAATTATTACACTGATATTGGGAAATGCATGTTGCACCTTGTTTATTTATTTTAATTATGTAGTTATTGTGAATTATGCTTAGATAAACATGTGTATACATGTATTGCTGTAATAGAATGAAATTAACTCTTTCAGAAATATACTCAAAAGTTTAGCTGGGTCAAAGGACATTTCTAAATTTTTTCTCTTTTAGCTTTCTGAGGAAACTTCATACTGATTTCCATAGTGGTTGTACAATTTATATTCCCTCCAATGATGTAGAAATTTTTTTTCTCCATAACCTTATAATGATTTGCTGTTGTTTGAAACTTTTATGGTAGTCATTCGTACTCTAGTCTCATGCATTCTGAATGTTTTGATTTTCATTTCTCTAATGGCCAAAGACGCTAAATATTTTTTCATGTATTTATTGGCTATTTTAGTTGCTTTTTTGAAAAGTGTCTATCAATTTTAATTGCTTATTTTTGATTGAGTCTTTTATTTTGAGGGTAAGCTTTTTTGAGTTATTTATATATTCTAGATATTAGTCCTATTTGAGATGAAGGTGACAAAAAAATATTCCCATTCTGTAGCTTGTCTCTTAACACTGTTCTTTCTTTTCCTAGCTGTGCAGAAGTTTATTAATGTGATCCATTTGGTTCATTCTTCATATTATTTATTGTGCAATTGAGGTTTTATTCACAAACACCCTGCCTATATCTATGTCTTTAAGAGTTTTACCTCATTTTATCTTCTAACATGTTTAGTTTTCTTGTTTTTATATTTATTATATCTTTTCCATTTTTATTGAAATTTACTACAGTGTGAAAGATATTTGTCTAAATTCATTCTTCTGCACATGGATAACTAGTTTCACCATCAGTTATTAAAGAAGCTATCATTTCTCCAGTATATGTTCTTGATCCTTTGTCAAAAACCAGATGTCCAAAGGTGCATGGAGTTATTTCTGTATACTCAGTTCTGTTCCACTAGTTTACATTTCTATTTTTCTCATGCCCTATGTAGTTTTAATTAGCAAAGTTTTGTAATATAACTTGAACTCTGGAAATGTAGTGCCTCTGGCTTTGCTAATTTCATTCAGGTTTGCTTTGGTTTTTCCTGGGTTTCTTCTAGTTCCATATAAATTTGAAGACTGTTTTTTCTAACTCTTTGAACAATGCTATTGTTATTTTGATTAGATTTGCATTCAATCTATATATCATTTTGGTAATATGGCCATTTTTATGGTATTTGTTCTGCTTATCCAGGAACAAGGGCCATTTTTCTATCTTCTTTCTCTTCCATTTCTTAATTCAGAGTACTGTAGTTTTGATTATAGAAATCTTTCACTTCCTTAGTTAGGTTAATTCCTAGAAACTACCTTTTGAAAATTGCTTTTGAAACTACCATGAAAGGATTTTTTCTTGATTTCTTTCATAGTGGATTCATTTTTTGTGTACAAGTATGCTATTGATTTTTGTGTGGATTGTATATTATTCCATAATGCTGAATCTATTAGTTATAAGAATCTTCTGGAGTTTTTTAGGGGGCTGCCTTTCAGGTAAAGGAAGATATTATATGCATATACGGGTACTTTGGCATCTTCCTTTCCCATTTGTATCTCCTTTATTTCTTCATGCCAGCTTTCTCTGGCCAAAGTTTTGAGTACTGTGTTAATGGTGTAATAAGCATGGACAAACCAGTCTTGTTACTGATTTTAGAGGGAAATATTTCAGTTGTTTCCCATTTAGTATGATGTTTGCAATAGGTTTGTCATAGGTGGTTTTTATCTGTTTGAGGTAAATTCCTTCTATACCTATATTTTGTCTGTCTCTTTGTTCTTTTTTCATCATGAATTAATGTTGGATAGTGTCAAGGGCACTTTGTGTAACTATTTCCATGATGATGTGCCCTTTATCATTACTTCTGACTTCTGATTATGTGGTGTATTACACTTACTGGTTTACATATACTGAACAATTAAAGGTCACATTTTGAGGAGTCTTCTAGATCCACAAATGTAGCTTCACTATTCATTATACCACTAGCAAGTTTTGAGATTAAAAACTGAAAATGAGTAAGGCTATAATCTCATAAATTCTTTATCACATATTCCCTGGTTCTATCTATCATAACAATTAAAAGTATATGTGTGGGGGGTAAGTGACCAGTGAAGGAAAATCAATTAAAATTCACAAAATTTCTTGCGAGTTATTTCCCAGGAAGACCTGTCTTTCTGACACACAGTACTTCTCCATCACTAGGTCTTGTTATTTAAGCCTATTTAGGCTCTTTCTTGTTCCTTTTTCCTATAATTTAGGTGGTCCTTTGGAAAACAGTAAATATCCAACTTTTTGAGGCATACACCACTAACCTTTAGAAAACCAAATAAAAAAATTCTATAGCCTTGAGTCCATCCCATATGTGTCTGGTTTTGTGGTTTATTAGCTGACTAAATAGGAGGATAGGGTTGCTTTTTTATTAAAAAAGAATTTATGTCACATTTTCAGTGTTTCTACCCTCTGCTTTATGACCTTCTGAAGAAGTTCCTTCTCAGATTTTCTCAGACTCTTACCTCACTATTTTCCCTCTAAATAGGCTGAAGCTCCAGGAAAATTAAGCTCTGATATTTATCTTAATGTTTCTCAAGTATGCTGAGGGCCTGTGGAGGACTGATCCCCTCCAGCTTCCAAATTGAGAATGATACTAATTTTACTCTAAGAATGCATGCGCAGGAATGTACATGTCTGTAGCAAACAAACTGAGATCAAGGAAAGCTCTCTTAATCGGTATATGCACTCTTTAAAGGAGTCCTAGAAAATTAAAACTAGCTTTGAGGTGACAGGAGTGTAAGTCACAGGAATCTGTAAGTGTAGAATGAAGTAAAGCACTTGGAATTTTGTACTGGGCAAAATGTAGAATTGAGATTAGAATAGAACATTGCAGAAAATTCACTGAACTGGGAGAAATCAGGAAGTTTGAGTTGTAGCGTCAACAGGACATTGCAAGTCTACAGATAAAATGAGTTAATTGCTTGAAGAGATCCCAAAGGTGTTCCTACATTAATGTGTACCAGTGTGATCACTGGGAAGGCACATTCTTGGCTGATGTTCATAGCATGGCAACTATGAGCAGCAGGTCTGTTTAGTTCTTTGCCATGAGGCTACTATTCTGTATTAAACATGTGCTCATCTATTACAGAATTTCACTCAAACAAAAAGGTTAAACCCTTAAAAACTATGTGTGATATCTACATAATGCACTAATGAATCAGAATTTAGCAACGCTGTAGGAAGTGATAGTGTTTCGTAGGAAGGAGAAATCAGGTTTAATTTGACAAAAAGAAACTTAGAAAAGTCAGAAAACTGTGAACTCTTTTAAAGGAAAAATAAAGTTGCTTGGTTATTGGAAGAGCAGAGGAAAATAGTACGAAGGCACGTTGCTTGTATGGTAAGTAACTAGGAAGGAAGATTGGGAAGGAAAGGGCATGGAAGACAAAGCACACGATGCTCTTGGTGGCAGACCTGGAGCTAGGTCAAGTGGGAAGAGTTTAGGGAGCATATACTCCTGCTTATAGAGAGTCTTGCTTTCATTTCTGCCACAGAGTCAGGAACTAATACGTGCCACTGAATTCATCAGTAGCTGGGTCAACTACTTACAGAAAGAAACATGAGATTTATTGCACTGAGTAAAAGGAAGGTATTAGAGTTTTGAGGTAGAGCAACAAGTAAATTTGCTCACTGGAAAGCTCGAGAATATTTTCTCTTTTTTTTTTTTCCTATACCCTTCCTGGCATTAATTTATCCTTGAATCTCTCCTTGTTTGTTATTATCTAGGTATCTCCCATCAAAACAGGGAAGCAGTACTGTCACAAAACTTAGAATAAGATGAAAGGGGGAAACTGTGTCCCTGTCCATCTCTTCAGATATACTAAAGTCTCCATTTTTATATTGTTTGACTACCCTTCTTAAAGGCTGGCCTGGTGGAAGCACATTATAGGAGAGTAAATAAGAAAAATGGAATATTAAGAAATAAAACACCGAAGGTGGATATGCCATTTAGAGAAAATGACGGGCAAGAGACCGACTTTTCTCTGCTGTGAATAGATGTTGATACCAAGTAGACCTAACTTCAAATCCCAGATAAATATTGTTCGTGTGATAAATGTCTAGCAAAAGACCATATGTTAAAAGCTTGGTCTCATATGTC
>PVJX010005947.1:0-81333 GCA_004027295.1 Dolichotis patagonum | reverse complement strand
ACCGTTTTCTTGTTGGTTAAGGCTCCTCTAGAGGGCGCAGGCTAGGATCTTTAGCCCTCTTCAATAGGTTATCAGAGATTAGAGTTCACCCACGGGCAGTATACGCTACCTCTTCCCTTCTGGGCCAGTCAACCTTTGCAGGCCTTCACTGCATCAGTGTGCACTGATCTCAGGGAAGTAACTGGGTCCCCGCCAGGGGCGTGGCCTAGTTCAAGCAGATTCCACCATCCGCTCGGCGAGGGGAGCAACCAGCTGAAGCCACTTCCTTATGGAGTTGGGGCTGTCCTGCCCAAATCCAACATGTCGTCCAGTGGGTTTCCCCTTTCCCGTGGGAGGGTCTTATTCCCATCACTCACCGTGTCCCTGAGAACTGCTGGACTGCCCGACCTCCGATTTCAGTGCAGCTGTGGTGGGAATCCACAGTGCCTCTGGGTGGGTCGTGTGCAGAGCTGGTCCCAGCCAGCTGCACACAGGGCTGTTCAGCTCCGCACTCCGGCGGCTCAAGCCAGTTGCTTTGGTGCGGATCGCTTGTTCAGGTTGAGCGGGATTCAGGTGTCTCGAGGAGGGTGCCGTGCTCGCTGATCTTATCTTCACTAATAGTAGCCCCAGGACCTCATATTCGAGCGGGTTTTCGCACTTTAGTTACTTTCTGGGTTGTGAGAGTCTATCTCTCTCTGTTTGGGTCTCTCCAGGGTGTTTTATTCTGGCATTTGAGCTGTGTCTCCCAGAGAGGGTCTCTTTCCTGCTACCTACCAGTCCGCCATCTTCAGAATTTCATTTTTTTAAAAAAAAGTTTTTATTACTGTATGTCTGCAGTAATGCAGTTTACAATCGTCTTGTGGAGTGGCTGCATGTACCATAACATACCCCTTTTTTTAATCCCATTTCCCTTTCCCCCCTCTCTACATGCTCCACTAATTTCCCCCTTTCCTGTTTTGCTTTTCCTTCATATTATTAGTTCTAGCTCATATCTGTGACATATAATGTTTATATTCATTGAGATTATTATGTTCCTATACATGCCATATCTTTATTCTACTCATTCTTTCTCACTCCTCACCCTTAGTCTCTTGAACCACTTCCTGTTTGCAAGAGTTCCCTCTTTCTATCTTCTCATATTTATTCTGTATCAATCTGTTTGTATTTTGCCTTACTTAAATATTCTGATAAACATGCACATTTTCTTTATCCATTCATCTATCAATAAGCATGTAGGTTGATTCCACAATCATGCCAAAATTGAATGGTTCTACAGTAAGCACAGAGGTACAGATGTCTCTTCACATAGTGATTTCAGTTCCTTGGAATTTATATACCCAGTAGTGGGATTGCTGATAGTTATATTTCTAGTTAAAAATAAGACTTCAGTGGTAAGCCTTAGTAGCCCCTTGCTTCGATTGGGATGATGTTTGTGCTTTGCAGAAAAAAACTGGTACAATCCTGACTCAGAGCTAAAAGGAGTACTCAGATGCCCTCAGTAAGTGGGATCACAAAGAAGCTGTCATGTAAATTGTTGGTTCATGACCAGAGAGACCCAGAGAGCAATGGTCTATTTCACAGGATTGTATGTCCAAATCTTTCAGCTGAACTTTATTACAGGCCAAATTAAATTTTGAAAAAGCAGCTGCCTAATGTTGCTTACAAATTCCTTTCTGAATCACATGTCAAAGCAACTCTTAATTTGCAGTGCACCTTGCCTGTCAAGGTGACTGTGCAAATATGGACATTTTGCAAGGCCATGTCTGCCAGTTTGCTCCTCTTCATAGGTGGAAGCTCCAGAGATGATGACAGAAGAATAAGGTAAAGTTTCTGCCTCACTTTTAGAAACTCATGCTAAGGAAATCATATCATTTCATCCATGGGATTTTTGGGTCCTGAGTCATCTGGAAACTTTGACTTTTGCTTCCTGATGGTGTGGCTGTGTGACATATAAGTCTAGGAGCCCTTACCATGGAAAATGTATGGTTTTTGGAAAAGGAGAGATAAGAGGAAAAAAAAAGGAATAACAGTCTATGAAAAAAGCAGTTTCTTGCTAGCTGGTTATGATCTTGGTAGTGTTGGCAAGTTGCAAAAACACAAGCTACCTTTTTTAATAAAATAGTACCCAAGAGCACTGAAGTTGTATTAGGAGAAAGAATCTCAAATTAAGGGAGAACAGCTGAACCAGAGGATGTAGACTTCCTGACTAAC
Organism: Dolichotis patagonum; assembly: GCA_004027295.1. Lineage (NCBI taxonomy): Eukaryota > Metazoa > Chordata > Mammalia > Rodentia > Caviidae > Dolichotis > Dolichotis patagonum. The sequence continues at coordinate 79,143 of PVJX010005947.1, read as the reverse complement.
ACTCTTAGATGTCCTTTGTTTCCTAGGTAACCCAGCTTCCCACTTAAATCCAGGTACTTTATGGCCTACCTATGAAAAGGCCAGACCATTTGAACCAAATATCACTAAATGACTAAGGGGAACAAAGACAAAATAAACCCAAGAGTCATGCAAAGATAAAAATATCTGACTTATGAGACATGGCTCACTTCCAGCCATTGTCTTCTCTGACTGCATTCTCGAAAGGTGATGACATTCGAGTACCCCAATGAGTAAGGTGATAACATTCAAGTAGTTCTTTGCCTCCTAGATCTCATCCTGCCATTAGTGTCCTAGACATACAAGTATCCTGACTCATCAGAACCAAGACCAACAATGGAAAAGAGGTTTTAATCTTTTATTCCAGCTCTATTCAATAGATAATGACTGGCTGGGATGGTGAGTTGTAGTCTAAAGGTTCATCATTGAGGAAAAGATGTGCTTCATTGGTGATGTCTGTGACAGATAACAAGAGAATGACAAAAGAGCAGTGAAGGGGCAGGGATGAATGATAATGCCAGTGTCGGGTATTTGCCATCCTAGGGACATGCCAAGAGAACTATGTACAACCCTCTTTCACAGCTCTGAAAACTTCATTTCTCCTCCATGAAGAATACCTGAAATAATGCCCCCCCCATTTCAAAGAAGACCCTGAAGCAAACACAGGGGCCCAATTTCTATAGATAACTGTACTGAAATATTGCATAGTGACCTCAAGATTCACACAAAACAAACACACATATTTTTTCTATTTGCCATTTTTATCTTGAATAAATCACAACAGTTTTCTCAGCCTTCCTTTGAACCACATAGAACTTAAACTTTATGAAGTTGCGACAACTATCACAAGCAAAACCAATGTCCCTCCTAGGCTACTGTGAGGGACTTTTTTTATTTTAAAAGGGGGCAAAATTAAACACAACAAAACAGAACAGAATGGGACATAAGAAAGCATAAATTTCAAAGCTAGACAACCAGAGATCTTCACTATCTGTCATATTGTCTCTTGTTTTCTCCCAAATGGTTGTCCACATCTTTGCATATGGAGAGTTCATACTAAATAACATAGCCAATCTTTCCACAAGATGTGTAGTTCACTGGCTCCCACTTGCTAAGGGGGGGCAGACATAGGACAGGGGACAGGATGACATGAGATTTTTGATTCTCAGCCCATGTGTTGGCAGACTCACAGCTATCCCCCAGAGAGGGGAGGAGCTCCTTGTTCTCCTGGCACACTGAGTCAACCACACAGTGCAGGTCCCAATGCACCAAGGTCTCTCTCCTTCAGGCCGCCAAAAGTCTGCCCCACTCACAGCCACCCCCCAGAGAGGGGAGGTGCTCATTGTTCTCCTGACAGCCTGAGTCAACTGCACGGTTGTATAAGCAGTTCATATTCCTAGTGATTGCAAAGAGGAGAGTTACAAAAGCCTTAGTGAGAGAAAGCTATTGCTAAAGAGTATAAATTGCTTGTTTTAAGGGCAGATGTCAGAACGAAATCTAAGTGACAGCTGAAACTAGTGGCAAAAAGAAAAGAACATGAATGAAGAAGACCTAAAAAGAGAACAATAGTCTAGACAAAGAAGAATGGAGAGGTCTTTTTGGGGGCCAAGCCCACAAGAGACACAAGTAAAAGATTTAGCTAAACAGCAAGGCTAGACTGAATATTAAGGAGCTTCAGCCAGCTTTAAATCTGCATCTGAAAATACAGTTCCTATAGTTGTTGGGCCTCACAAAAGCCCAGAGTAAGTCTAAACAGGAAATTGCCAAAACATCACGAGTTCACCTTCTCATCTCATGTGTAGCCCAGTAACAAGTATTTATACAATATGACTGATTACCCTGAAATTTACTTTGTCAATCAGTCATAGAGTTAATTACATGTTACTCTTGGGCACCATTATACAGAATGGTATGGCAAACAGTACTAAATTTAATGGTCCTTAGCATTCAGCTATTAAATTGATGGCACAGGCACATCAGTATTGATGAACATGGATCTTCTCTATCAAGGATAATTTATATTACTGGGTATAATGGGCTACCACATTCCCCTTTATGCCAAGACTTCATTTATACTTATAGGCAACGAATCTGTCTATAAAGAAGGAGTGCATATATTTTGTTTTGTGTTTTTAAAAGTTCTCTGATAAATGCTGGTCATGAGGAAATAGGGATTTTCCATCACTAGGAAGAAGCTTAAAAGAAATATGAGCTTACTATGGAACGTGCCAAATGGGGAAACAAGATGTATTCAAGAGAGACAACTTGCACCCAACACTACTCTTTCCAGAAGGAAATTTTGAATGGTTTGATGACCCACTTTTCCTCCTCTCCCTGTGTACCTCAGTGCCTCTACTCATGTCAGATACTAAGAAATGTTCCCTGACTTCTGGACTAGGTACGATGCCTCTCTTAGGTTGGGCTTTCCAGAAGCCAGCTTAAACCAAGGATTTATCTGAAAGTGTTCCCAGGAATAACCAATAGGAATAGGGGTGAATTGGGACCAGAGAAGGGAAAAAGGCAAAGCAAGATAAGATATCAAGAAATAAAATCTCAAGGGAGTTAATTTTGGCTCAGCCTTGCTGGGACTATCTGAAAATAGTGTAGTTATGTCTCAGAGTTGGGCATTTAAACCTTGCTGCATGTCAGTCATTGATTCAGCTGCTTCAAGCACTTTCATACCTAAGCTGGGAAAACAATCTCAGAAAAGTCTTCCAACAGAGACATAGGCACTGAGTGTTGAGAAAGAAAGGATATCAGGAGCTGATGTGTCTCCCAAATGGCATAGAAATCAAATGTGCCATGGGTGGAACACACTGATAGTATCTGTTTCACTGGCGCTAAAAAATATTCCCATAAAACCTGCATACACTCTGTGATAGCATTTATCGTGCTGTATGGTACTGCAATTACTTTATTAATTTTCTTTCCAGTAAAGTGTGGGCTACATGATGGCTGGAAGTCATGGATTGTTCATCATTTTATTACCAATATCTAACCCATAATTAGCCTTCAAAAAATGTTTGTGAAAGAAGGGAGGGAAGTTGGTTTAATGCAAATAATTTACTAATGTAAGGTATTGCACACTAAAACAAAAACAAATCTTTGTAACACTAGCTTTATAGAAATTGTGCAGATATAGTTTTATTCATTGTAGGCATGAGAATTTTGGCTTTCAAAGTTGATGATTGTCCATTTAGCCTGTAGTTCAACTATAACAGTTCTGTAGGGACTCTGAAATCAGCTGGAGGAGGGGAGAATAGTCATACTCATGGTTTGGAATTAAAGCTGCACTCATTTTACAGTATAGTTATTCAGTAAAAACACAAATATGGCATCAGAGCTCCTACTGATTCCTAGTTCCTTTTCATTAAATGTCATTGAAAATCTTTAGTATCATGGACTATAGAACCAACTTTATTCCAGTGAGATCTAGGATGTGTTTTAATCTTTCATCCTTCCTTCTCCATGCATTACTTACATGTATTTTTTAAGCAAATTTCTCAATGACTTAGTAAAATTGGGATTTATTTCCCAGCCAAGAGAAGTTTAATTGAGCTTCCTGCAGGCAGCCTTCATATAGTGGGTTGGAGGTACATTCTTAAAACTTCATGCAGCCTTATCATCCTCTCATCTTGGTGAATGGGAAAAAAGAATGGAAAAAGCACACATCGTTCATAAGTACTTCAGTCCAGGGAGGACACACCACAGTCCTTGGAAGTTATTAATCACATGGCAGGAAATACAGCCTATTGAACATAAGAGGAACTGAAATACCTACTGGAGAGCTAAGTAACTCAGCCAGTTTTTCAACAAATATTTATTAAGCACTTAAAATACACAAAATTCTATTTTAGTAGTTGGAATAGAATGATTAAGTGAAATAGAAGTGATTGCTGCCCTGTGGAGCTCTCAGTTTTTGGAGAAGATAGAAATGAATCAAGTAATTTGAAAACATTCAGTCCCATTCATCCACTGAAGGGAGAAACAAAGTTTATAACAAGCCAAATGTAACTTGAGATCTGAGGAAGGAACATCTGAAATTTGAGGAGTAATGCCTATAAAAAGTTACAGCCAATTTGCCCATCCCATGAGCCAGTGCAAGCCATGCGGGGTGTGGGAGGAAAAACAAGCCAATTTGCCCTTCCTGTGAGTTGGCAGAAGCCATGCTGAGTCTGAGAATAGTAACAAGAAGTCAATGCACCCTACCCATGAGCCAACCGGTGTGCAGGCTAGGAGACAAGAACATCTGCTCCAGCCTGTAAGCCACTTTTGATTCAGAGGAAAGGCTGAGTTGAGGTATGAAAACAACACGTGAATTGTTTGATTGACTTTGCATGCCTAAGGCCAGTAGCCTAAGCATCTATTATGCAATATAGCAAATATGGGGGATTTCCTTCTGTCTTGATTTGAAATTCAATATTGTTCTGTTTTATCTTGTTCCATTTTATTGTTTTGTGTTATTCAATATTCTGTTTTGGTTGGTTTTAGTCTGTTCTGTTTTGTTTGATTTTATTATGTCTAATGGTATGGGAAGCTATTTTGAAGATAATGAGAGGAATTAACGTAACCATTGTTGATTTCCTATTATTCTGTTTTGAAGTCCTGTAGTGCTTTCACTGTTTTGTTTTGATTGGCTTTATTCTGTTTTATTTTGTTTGGTTTTATTCTCTTTAAACTATGCTTTCATTCTTTTGTTTTAATAGGTTTTATTCTGGGGTTTTTTTTGTTTGATTTTATTATGTCTGATGGTTTGGAGAGCTATTTTGAAGAAAACAAGAGTCTGTAGCCATTGTTAATTTCCTGTATCTTGTTTTGAAGACTTATATTGCTTTCATTGTTCTATTCTGATTAGCTTTATTTTGGTTTTTTTGGGGGGTGGTGGTTTTATTCTCTTTAAAATTTAAAAAAAATTACTGAGAAAAATATTTCAGACAGAAGGAGCAATATATGTCATAGACTTGACCCAACTAGAATATAAAAGAATGCCAGTGTGTTTAAAGCCCTGAGAATAAGAAGGGAAGATAAGGGGAAGAAATGAGGTTAGAGAAATAAACAAGAGAGCTTCACAGCCCTGTGAATCATGGTAGGGATGTTAATCTTCTTCCTGCTTCTGTTGATTTTTGTATGATTCTTGTGCCCTTCTGGTTATACATTAATATAAGATAGATATAGAGAGATATAGGTATAGATATCGATATACTCTTCAACTATATAATATTCATTACCCACTATTAATGAACTCTTAAATCTTTTCTGTAAGGAGAGTTGACTTCCGTGTACATTTTCTCCTCCCCTTGGCCCCGTCTTAGTAGGCATGACCAACACTTGCTGTTCCCCAGATACACAGTGAGTTCTCACATCAGAGCACACAGCCCTCACTTGCCATTCTTTCTTCTTGGAAGGCATCATCCTCTTGGACACCAGGCTTGATTACAGTCATCCTCTAAAACTAGCTCCCCTACTCAGCTCCACTATAAATCTTTACTGACTTTCCTCAAACTCCTGGCCAGGCTAGATGCCTTCAACTCCAGTCCCACTCTCTAGCACAACACTTACTAAATTATATGATTGGTTTACTCAGGTTGACTTTTCCCACTAGATTTCAACATTTGAAGGACAGAAAGTGTCTACATTTTCATATCCTCAGTATCTTGCCATTATTCAGTACATAGTAGGCACACAATAGCAGTAATTATGTGAGTGAAAAGAATACATTTATCCCCCAAATTTATTTTATACGAAACTAATCTCATGAACTACCTAAATGCAAAGAAACACATATATTCTTTGGCCAAAAAAAGTAGAGAAAGACTTCATTATGCCCTAATCTTGAAAATTATTCATGATGCACACAGTACAACCTTAACCAGGGCAAAACAAATAAGTGCAAGATTTAAGAAAGTCGTTACTCTCAATTTCAAGTAAGCACAACCTGCACTTGCAGAGCCCTGAGAATGAGTGTCCTTTAAATTTTGTGCCCTAGGTGGCTAGTTTACTTCACCCTGGTAAGTGTTCCCTGCACATTGGCATTTCAAATGCTCTTAGAATTCCTTCAATAGACAAAATGTTTCAATTATCTTAGGATAATCCAAACTTACTTGAGGATGAGTCCTTTTATTTTTTCTTTCATACCTATTAACCTCCCATAGAACTGGTGTTCTGTAAAATAAAACATAGAACTAGTGTCCTGTAAAATGAGCTATGTGGATTATTAAATTTTGACTTTTACCTTTCAAATGATAATCTTGATGTGGAAAATGGAATTTAGAAGGAAACTTGGTTTCATGTATCAAAACTCACCTCTGAAAACACACTGAATGTTATGGTAACCAGAATAAATGTCTAATTAGATTGTAGGGCTTTTGCTGGCTTTTCAAAGTAGTTATTTCTGAGGCTGTTACTGATTCCCATCAGTACATGAATGGGTTTACACTTCAGGTAAAAAAGATGTTTTTCATCCCCACAAACACAAATAAAGCTATTGGTCTGTCCAGTGATGTAAGTGGAATATGAAGAAAAGTTAAATTACTTGGGAAATAAGCATGATAAAATAGATCAATGACTCTGCTTAACGTTGTCAAGACCTCAAATCTCTGCTTGTCCATCTTGCAAGTATATGTTTGGCTCCATCTGGTTGGAAAAAATAGTATGTTTTCCTGGCTGATTCATAGAATTGAATCTTATCTTTTATGAAAATGTTCTACCCAAAAGTGTGTCTGTAAGAATTATTGTTTGGAAAAAGATAGTTGATTCTTTTTCATAAGTAGAGTTTCACTGGCAGCAGTTTTAGTCTAACAATTTAGTGTAAATTTATAGTTATCTTATTCATTTAGGAACTTAAAAACTGTTTAACTCACACTTGGTAAGTAAGGATCATGACTCAATCTATGCAGAAAGGCTAAAATATATAGAAAATAAGCTTCCTATAATACAGAGACCACGTCACAAAAATAAAGATAGAAAAAAAAAGAAACTAAAAATTTAAAGAAAAGAAATGCCAGATTATCCTAACCCTGGTTTTTAGTTGTATAAAGAGTGGCTGAAGTAAGTCCACATGAGGTTTCAGTCAGAAGCCAATTTCTGAGCAAATACCCAGGCAGGATCCTAAGCTGGTTCAGATGTGATGGTTGCCAAAAAACAAACAAACAAACAAACAACAACAACAACAAAAAAAAACATGAGCAAGAGCAACCCAAGGATTAGAAAGGCTATAAAAAGTCCCAAACATCAAATGTCTGATGCTATTGTACTCAGGGATAAACTACACATCCATACCAAGCAAGCCAAGGAAACACTGGGGTCAGTAGAACACAGAGACCAAGATCAATAGTGACAAAGTAGGAGAGTCTAGAACAATGTGTGTGAGTCTAACTGAAAATCCTGGTTCCTTTCATGCTGTCTGATGGCTAAGTAATCTGTCCAGTTGGCTTAGGAAATGGCAACAGCAGACTGTTTTGTGCAAACCCTTTATGTAGTCACTTCGGAACCGTTAATTTCCCCATGGTTTTAGGATGCTTTGTGCCCTTAAAACAAAATGAAACAAAACTTCCAAGACCTAAACACCTATTCCTATGGTGATTATATCAGGCAATAATTAAATGAGAGAAACAAGCAAATGAGCTTATGTTAAAAATACAGAGTAATCAAGTTACCTGACTGTACCAAGATTTCCTCCTGGCTGTCAGTGAATCCCACATTGCCAGCTTGTGGACTCCAGACCAGTTAAACTATACAAATGGAGGTATCTGTTCTTTTCTTGTCTTTAAATGTCTTTTCCTCCTGGGGACCCAATGGAGAGGGGCATCAAAGTACAGGAATCAATAAACTAGGAGTAACATGGCTTATTTAGCAACAAAGACACAGGCATTTTTCTAGAAGAAACACTGATTGCCTTTCAGGGGTTGAATCACAGTGTTTACTAGAGGTCAAGAATGTGAACTTTTCATGGTCAAATACTAAACTATCCTTTGGCCCTCAAACCTATTCTTCCTGTGATTGCCATATAGGTGAATGCTATTCTCAGTTATCCAAGCCAGAAATGTGAGAGTTAACACTGGGATTTCTTCTTTCTCCCTCAGCCTCAACATTTACTTAAAGATTTGAGACCTGTAGTTGCCACTTCCTTAGTACCTTCATTAATCCTTCCCACGTTAGAAGCTGACCTCAAGCCCTCACCTGAATTCTCACATCCTTTTTTGTTCTATATTTAATGGTCTGAAATAGTCTTTCTAAATTGCTATTTGTTTACATTTTTCCACTGTTTAAAATACTTTGCATCTCTGAATTGTTTGCAGAAAGCTAATCCAAACAAGTCTATAGCCTGCTCTGGGGCTTGGTAAATTTGGGTTGGACTTAATTCATAAAAATATTGAAATGTTATCCGTATGAACTATCTGTAATCAATGCCCAGAAAGTTACACAAAATATAGCAGATACCGAGGGGAACGGTGAATAAATAGGCAATGTGAAGCACAGAATAGCATAGATTCTCACAAGAGACCAAGGCTCAGATCTCAGCTTTAACTTCTTTTTTATCTGGTAACTTCAAGAAAGTTACCTAACATCTTTGGACTTCAATTTCCACTGAAATGTGATTACCAACCCTTGCCTCATAGCTTTACCATGAGGAATTATATTTGAAGGACTTAGCCGATGACTTGCTGGCACACAAATAATGCAAACACTGACTGTTTATCAACAATAAATTGAGAGAACAAAAGACACATATTTATTAGGCATTGCCTATACAGGCACTGTGCTTAGAAATTGAGAAGTCATGACCTCTGACCTCCCAGAGTTCATGATGTAGGTCACAGCCTACATCACACTCATCACCACCATTCAGTCAAAGGGCATTTACTCAGGGATAATAGCCAATTGGAGTTCATCTTTTCCAAAAGGGTTAGGAAATCTTTCCCCACACATCAAATCAGATTTTGTGACTTTAAAAGTTTAGCTTGATGTTTCCAGGGAAAAAAATCAACACTTGTTGGAGTTAAATAGAAATGAAATCAGATGGTTTTAGAATTTTCCTTCTAAAATTGATCCCTAGCAGAATTTACTTCGATGAGCAGTTACTGTGTCGAGCAGATGCAGTGACAAAGGAGAGAAGGAAGCTAGACCTGTGTGGATCTGTTAAGAAGGACTGAGGTCCAGTGGTTACTTCCAGAGTTGATCTCATCTGATCTCACTGATGGGTGGGCATGACACTAGCGAAGGAAAGGAGAATCATCTGATTTTTCCATCATTCTTAAGAGTAGAACAGGAGCTGGGGGACCACTGTGTCTAATCTTTTCTGTCACCAGATGAGATCATTCTAGACCCTCTGGAAAGTGAGTATACTCAATTATACCCAAAAAGGTAACAGTGACTCTAAGATGACTATGTGGAACAACTATTTTTGTATTCATGGTGCTGAGATTTTTTCCTCTAAAATGCCATTGTCCTTACGGAGACTGTCCAGCAACGCATGCGGGCAGACTTCTGCTTCAGTTCATAGCAGAAATGGTGGGTACTGTGTCTCAGACTACCAAGCTGTGGAACTGGAACAGCCTTTCTGTCTTCTACTGTAACTTAATGTTAGAAGGTTATGAGGTTGCAGCTTTTGTCCCTAACCTAAATTCTAAGTTAAATAGGGATCTCTATACAAGCTTTTGCTGCCATTTCAAAATATTTGGAGAGATTTATTACTTAGCATTAGTTAAAAATACTCCAAGATGCTTGCATGAAAGAGTTTTTCACAGTTTGGTTTCATCCATCCATCAAAGCAATATGATTTTTTAAAATGTACCAGCTTTAATTTTATTTTTTTCTTATGTAATCACTGTCTGCATTTGCCACTGCACTATAAGCTTATTCAAATGAATAATTCACTTATCTTTCCTATCTTTTTGTCACTGTATATATTTATGTATCCTTTTTCTTTTCTTCCATATACTTTACATAGCTCATTTTGTGATGCAATGTGGGTACTCAATAAAGCCTTGATACTGAATAAAAGAAACCATAAAATGGGAGGCTTACAATCATTTATGTTTTCCACTATAGAACAGATCAAATTCATCCAAAGTAGGTTTAAGAAGTACATAAAGAGATAGAGACAGAGCAAGAAGGAGGAGAAGGAGGAGGAAGAAGAGCTTCATTCTTCTTGAAGAGGAGGAAAAAGATAAAGGACAGATCCTTATATTCCAGAACTCAAGATCGCTGCTTTATCAGTTGTTAAAATCAGCTGTATTATCATACTCCAACAGCGAACCAAACTAACTTGCATTTGACTTACTTGACTATCTGTGCCCTGACTAGAGATTATATTCAGATTTGAAATTCATATAAGCAAATTTTCTGAGTCCAACTACGTGTCAATCTCCAGATCAAATATCAGGGTCTCAGATAAGTCTTACACCTGTAAAGTTGGTACAGGAGTATGGTACAGGTTGAATCAGTGCAGGTGACTCTGATAATGAGGATAGCACTTTCACTGAAAGCTTGAGGCATAACTCACTGTCAGAACCTGTCTTCTCACTCTGTGCACACAACCATTGAAGTTTCAGTCTTCCTAAAGTGTAGTAAGGTGTGACGTTAAAAGGTTTGAACAAACATTTGAAAACCTTTGAAACTTATCTGAACTAACCAAGGCTCCGAGGGCTATACATCTCCCACGAACTCTGGCTTTGTGAGTATAATATTTTAGGATTTTTGTTTGCTTGTAGCAACAAAGGATTTGGGGATTTAGGATTTTGTTTGCTTATAGCAACAGTATATACTTACAACAATACTGTATTGAATGATCATTAAGGATCCAGGATCACCCTTGAATGTTGCTTTCTGTCTGTACCCAGGTTTTGATTAAGTTAGAAAAGACCGTGGGCCAGGATATAATTGTAATTACTGCCACCATAGTCACAGATCGTGACCTCCTAGATTTCCTGTCTAGTATTTTTCAGGGTCTAGAGATCAAATGTATCTAAATTGTTGAGTTGCTCACTTCAAGACTAGATTTTGTGGCCCACTTCATACAACTGAATCAAAAATCTCTGAAGGAAAGGCCTGGAAATCTGAAATTTAACAAGCTTTTCTATGCATACTAAATTCCTAAAAAAAAACTTTGATGACTATTCCTCTAATACAAGCCAGTCATTTTATAGATAAAGGTTGAAGACCAGAGAGATAGAATGACCTGTGTAAGGTGCGTCAGCTCATTATAATCAAAGGCCACACAGGGACCCAAATCTGTGCTTTCTCAGTTCTGGATTTTTCACAAACAAATCTGGACAGGTCACGATGTTCTCCTCCTCTTCCTCTGAGTCATTCACCATGGAATAGAACAAGGTTTTTGTAGCATCTTAGAGAAAAGTCCTGTAAGATTCTTGCACCATCTTTAGAGCACATAATCTGAGGGCAGTGGAGACATATAGTTGAAATTACCACTGGTTCTGGGCAGGCTTATACATAAACAAGAGAGAAGAGAAGGCATCCTTGTATCACCCAGTTGCCCCTCCAGGAACTCAGGGTCTCACCAGCTCTGTCTGTTTCTCCCTTATGCTTAGGAGAGTATCTGATATTGGTCATCTGTTCTGCTGTGTAAATAAAATAAGGAAATATTCTACTTGCATATCCTAGTTACCAGGTGCTATTTTCTTATTTGCTCTTGGAAGTTTTCCCTAGTGGTCTACAGAGAGCTCTCCCAGATGACCCTTGGTGCAACTCTTCTTTTTTGCGCTTTCTATTCCGCATTACTCTTACTTGTTAGCATGTCCGTCTTTGCACTCTGTTACCAGAATCTTGAGAGAAGGATCTCAGTCCTTTTTTTATTCCCATAACCAGCACAATTCCTATTATGTTGTAGATGATAAACCGTGTGTGTGTGTGTAAGTGCATGTGTGCGTGTGAGTGTGTGTTGTGTGTGTAGGAGGGAATGCAGTATGATCCCTACTTTAGAGATGAATAAACTGGGTAGACTATGGCATGACTACATAGCTATATCTAGTAAAAAGGGAGAGGCTTGAGTGGAATTCCGAATGACTCCACAAATCCTGCTGTTTCCACCAGAGCAGACCACTCTCAAGTTCCCTTCTGCATTATTTATTCTCTTTTCTGGAGGTACTGGAAGCTTTAACCAACTCTCAAATTTTGAAAAAGAAAGTTTTACTCCATTAATTAAAATATAGTTAGATAAAAGCAAAGGATAAGTTTGTTGGTTTCTATGAGGAGACAGGTTCTGAAAACAAGGTGCGGTGGATGAAAAGAAAACAATCTCTAGGACTGAAGCTTCCATTAAGATTTTCTTGGCTGTTTTTAGAGTCTTTCCTTAAGAAAGAGCAGAAGTTGGGAAATGGGAAGGGCATGGCACAGACAATTGAGAACTTAATTGCTTAACTTTCCCACGGACCATCTCTGGCTGTATGTGGCCTTCATGTTTACCATTCTTCTGGACACACTTTAGCAAAGCATCTCATGCCGTCCCAGCAGGATTCCATTGAGGCTAAGGTTACACACAACACATTGGTAGGACTTCCTGCAGAAAAAACAGTCATATGGCCTAGTTGAGAACAAAGGCCCTGGAGTTGGCTCAGATTAAACTAATTTAAATTAATCTATGACCCACATAAATTGAGAGCAGACTTAAAAGAACAAGTAGCAAAGTCCACAGCCAGAGACTAGAATAGATGGATAGAGTAAGATAAAAGAGAGACTGACCTAAACGGTGCTGACACAAGTCTTCAAAGGAATTTGGCTTATGCTTATGCTTCAAGAGAACACATAGTCTGAGTTTCAGGGTCAGTCAAGCTCCACCAATATAGACAAATGCTCCTGGTAATAAAAGTGGTCTCGTGAAAACACAGTCCAGAGCTCTCCCCAACAGCTTTGCAAGTTAATGCCCTAGGTGCACCATGAACCATGTTTTCTCTTGAGGCAGGGTCAGCAAATGAGCACAGGGCAGGCAGAGAGAGTGGGTGGTGGATGAATTCACAACCTCAGCTATGAACTTTGCTTTGGAATTAAAACATACCCAATAGCTAGAATAGTTCTTAAACAAAACATGGTAGTGGAACCTGTGTTTTACTTGATCTGGCTCCATGAACTAAAGCAAGACTTCTGACACCTCTTTAAAGTCAACCTCTGGGTTATTCTTTTCAAATTTCAAACAGCTCTTGATCACTCACAAGTCACAAGTCACTTAGGCTTCGATGTCTCCCCCTGTTTTGTTTATCATCTCCTGCTTCTGAAGCCCACAGTGAGAACTGGGGGTCCTTCTCTGCTTTCATTGTATCAGAAGCTCACATGAAGCATTAACCTTCAAATCAAGAGAAGCCATATACATGGATTTCAAAGTTTTCAGCACCATTTTTGCTCTTCTGCTGCCGCCACTGTAGTGTATGGATACCTAAGCGTGTGGGTGTTAGTGGCCTTTGCAAGATCCAGATATCCCTACTGCTGCACACCTGTCCTCTCTTCACCTCTAGCTTCCAAGCAACACCCTGCACCCTGAATGGAGAGGCATCTGACCCATCAGGTGCCCACACCTGCATTCTGGGTCTCTTCCAGTGCATCAAAGTCTCTCTGTTCTCTTGACTCATGTAAAACCTGCTATTTTGTGGAAACTGTTCTTTAAAGCTGCCTCTTGTATTTACAACTCCCTATATAGAACCAAGATACTAGCCTGGGTACAAACCTGAGTGATTCTCTCAGCCTCATCTGCCCCTTCTAGCATTCAGCTTTTACTTTTGGACCCATTTTGTGAGCCTACTCTCACCTCACCATGGATTGAGTCCCCCACAACTCTTGTACAGACTGATCTCCAGCCATCAGTCCTGGCCAGCAGTCCAGCAAAGGTGAAGTCCAGAGATGGATATGACTCAGGCTTCTGTCTGTCTGCCACTTCTGGCATTGAATCCATACTATCTTGAGTCAAGAAATTTTCCTCTCCATTCAGGTCCCGCAAAATTTTCTATAGAATTTCCTAAGTCTCTGTAGAATTTCACAGGGTACAACATTATCCCACCCCCTACAATAAAGGTTCTGTCTTCAATCTATATGGCATTGTGCTCCACCAAGCTCAAAAGTCTACTTCAGAACTACTTTGAACTCTCATCCTAGCAGCTACCTTGATGTCTGATAACTACTGACAGCCTTGCAGTGAAGAATAACTAAATGAAGAGCAGATAAATGAGATTTCTACCCTCTTCTGTGTACAAAACCAGAAAGTCACAACGTCCAAAAACTAATATATATATGATATTTTTTCACAGATGCTGATAGTCCCATGCAAACCCTTAAAATAAGTTTGTATCAAATGTCATCATTGAAATGTCACAAAAAAGAAGTCATCCCAAATACTGCATCATGGGTGAAATTCCCACAATTCCATGATGATAGGTAGAGATGTGTTTGCTTGAAATCTCCACTAAATAAGAGGATCTCACTTGATTTCTGAAATGCTAAAGTTAGAAGGCCACTAAACTGAGTGATTTGGAAACACAATTTAATTCTTTCTTCATTTCTTTCTTCTTTTATGTTTCATTTGTTTGCCATGTTTTCAGTACTGAAGAGTCACTCTGTCACTGAGCTATATCCCTTGCCCTTTCATATTTGGGACAGAGTGTAGCTAAGATGTCCAGGCTGGCCTCAAACTTGAGGTCCTCTCACCTCTGCCTCCTGTACAGTTTGGCGCTTACCCTGCTGACCTGGTTTGATTTAACTTTGATGATCTGAATTTACCATTTCTTTTTAAATGAGCCCAGTGAAGCTCCTCCTAGATTAACCACTGTGGACAATTTTAAGCAGTGCTGTCTTAGTTACTTTCTTGTTTCTAGGACAAAATATTCGATACCCACAACTTAAAGGAGTTTATTTTGGCGTGCAGTTTCAGTCTACAGTAAGCGGGCACTGAGGCAGACTCAGGTTGGCGGAGGGGTATGGCAGAGGAAAGATACTCAGTTCATGGAATCCAAGAAGTAGAGAAAAGGAAGGAAAGAGCCAAGGACAAGAACACACCCTTCCATGTTGCACCCCAAGCCCCTCACCTCCTACCAGGCCCCACTTTTTGCAGGATACAGTATTTACCTACTGAGCTCGTCAGTGGGTGAATCTGCAGATGAGTATTGCATCCCTATGATCCGATCAGCCTCCAAGTACTTGAGGCTGTGGGGGAAGATTTTTTATCTAAAACATAACAGATGCCTAGAGAAATTTTAAAATGTATGTTTGTATCCTGAAAGAAGCTGGACATATTTGAATTTATTGGTTACTAAAAAGAAAAGGTAAAAGAAAAGTACATGGCACTTGAAAGACACCTGACAGAAGTCAGTTATATGTGATGTAAAGGGCCCTGACTATGAAGAAGTAAAGCCGGGCTTACAGCCTGATAGTCTCATGTTAGTTCTGTGTCAGTAGCTTCAGTTGCTTCAATATACTCAGGATCATAGCTTGTAACTGGTTCTTCCCATCTCACCAGAAGACAATTAGCAAGCAACCTTTAGATGTCCGTATTCAGATAGCCAGCAGCAGAAAGGGGGTTGTACGACAGTAATCAGGCATTGGTAGATAGGCAGCAATTTTATTGGCTTAATATGAGAGTCTCAGTCTTTA
The DNA here is from genome assembly GCA_004027295.1 of Dolichotis patagonum. Taxonomy (NCBI): domain Eukaryota; kingdom Metazoa; phylum Chordata; class Mammalia; order Rodentia; family Caviidae; genus Dolichotis; species Dolichotis patagonum. The sequence goes on along the minus strand of PVJX010005947.1, from coordinate 63,534 downwards.
GAACAGGAGATTTAAAAGGGGTGAAGATGTGCAGTGAAAAAGAAAAGGCCAGGCATGGTGGCACATGCCTGTAATACCAGCACTTGGGAGGCTGAAGCAGGAGGAGGATTGCTGCAAATGTGAGGCCAACCTAGGCTACAAAGTGAGTTCGAGGCCAGTCTGAATTGCACAGTGAGACCCTGTCTCAAAAAAGGCATAAAGAAGAAAAAAATATGTAATGATACAGTGCCATATAACAGAAATTTTGGATTTGGAGAAGACTATAGAGAGTATGTATCCCACTTCTCATTTCTAGTTACTCATGATAGACAAAAGGAAACTGAGGCACAAAAAATTTGAGAAGTTCATCAGTGTCTCACAGCACTATCCTCAAAGGTGGGGCTAGACCACAGACTGCTGCTTCCCATCTGCAAGAAAACTGTGTGTGCATCCCGTAAATCTGTGTCATTTCTGCAGTCCTGCACCCACAACCTATGCAAAGCATATTGTCCTCTTTGACTGTCTCCTTTAATAATCAATCGGATTACTACAATACCTTACTTTGCAGTGTGGAGACCTGGCCAAATACCCCGAGAACTGCCATTATTTCAAGTTTGCCTTTTCCACTTACTCATCAGATATTTACCTGAGGTCTTATTTGTGCACAACAACTATGTTAAACTCTCAGAAAAAGAAAAAGTCTTGGTACTCAGCAGTTTCTTTTAAGTAGTGGGTTCACACTCATAAACCAATGCCCTAGCTAGGCATGGTGGCTTATGCCTATAACCCCAGCCCTTGAGAGACTGAGGCAGAAGGAGGACTGCCACAAATTTGAGACCAGCCTGGGCTACATAGTGAATTCAAGGCCAGCCTGAACTACAAAGCGAGACTGCTCAAAAAAACAAAAATCAATAATAATTAAATACATAAACCAATGCTCTATGCTTTGTAATAACGGCCTTCAGTTGCTTCACTATATTCAGACAAAATAAATGAAAAAATTCCCATCTAGTTGGGGAAATTTTGAAGCAGATGTGAACAGATTGCAATAGAAGCATAGAGGAAAGACCTGACAAGCAACCAAGGAGAAATTTGACAGATTCCTACTTAACCTGGACAAATGACAAGTTGCTATGTTAAAAAAGAAAAACAAAAAGCCAAGTAAGAGAAATGGATCTCCTTAAACTATCAAAAGTCTTCAGTGATTGGGCCAGGGATTTAGCTCAGTGGCATAAGCACCTGCTGGCAAGCATGAGGTCGTGAGTTCAACTCCCCCTGACAATGTTGTTTTGTGATTACTGCTTGGACAGCTCACATTTGCCTACTACAAACTGTCATATTTTGATCATTAGAGCTCTGATGTCAAAATCAGTCATATTTGAAACACCCTGAATCTATGACAGCAGTAGTTAATCTCACCATCTCTGTCTGTCTGTCTGTCTGTCTCTCTCTCTCTCTCTGTTTCCTCATCTGTTAAGTGACAATGACAATAGTTATGGTAGGGTATTTTGAACAGTAAAAGAGTCAGAACACAGCAAGGGCTCACAAAGGTGTGTGGGACAAAGTAAGCATTCAATAAATACTGGACTATTCACAAGAAAGGACCAACTGCCTGTCACTGAAAGCTGTCTGGTAAATGTAAGTACCTGAGAGTGAGGGAGGAGGGAGGAAAGTTGTTCAAGCCAGAGTCCACCCAAGAAACTGAAGCATAAGAATATGTATACATTAAGAAATTTATTTCAAGGAATTGGCTGACGAGAGTCTTGAGGCCCGTGAGGCAAGTGTGAAATCTAAGGACAGGCCATCAGACAAGGTCAGGCTGGGAATTCCAGGCAGGAGCAGAAGTTATAGTCCACAGACAGAATCTCTTCCTGTGCAGGGAAGCTTCAGTTCTCCTCTGAAGGCCTTTCACTAGACTGTATCAGGTCCTCCCGTGGGGTTATTAGCCAATTCTTACTTTTATAAGATACGTGGTTTGCAAATATTTTCTGTTCCATAAATTGCCTCATCATTCTGTTGATTACTTTATCCTTTGCTGTGCAAAAGCTTTTTACTTTGACGTAATTTTATTTTTCTACTTTTTCTTCTGTTGACTGTGCTTTTCTTTTACTTTTGTTGTATTTATTAAGTTTATTGGTACAATTCAGATATATATAATGATCACATTATTTCTAGGGACCTTGTACCCTATATAGTATGTCTTAATTCCTTTTTCCCTCTCACAACCCTCTTCTCCCTTCAATCCCTCTTCCCCTTTTTATTTACAAAGATTTGTTTCTATTTTACCCTTTTTTCTCATTCCCATTCTGTGTTCTCTTTCCCTTTTGAATAATTTCTTTCTATTTCACCATATCTATTACTGGGACTAGAGGTTCCAACCAACCCAGCTATTTCCCTTCGTGGTATCTTCCCAAAAGAATTAAAAGCATCATACCACAAAGATATATGTGCACTCATGTTTATAACAGCACAGTGTATAATAACTAAATCTTGGAAACAACCTAAATGCCCATTGACTGATGAATGGATTTTTAAAAATGTGCTATTTTTATGCAGTAGAGTACTATTCAGTCATAAAGAAGGATAAACTTGAGGGATCTATAGCTAAATGTACACACCTTGAGACCATACTTTCAGTGAAATAAATTAAGCACACATGTGTCAATATTGCTTTGTTTCTCTTGTGTGAAAAACTGAAAGTGTTTGCACTTTTGGGGTCAGATTTCTTAAGACATCATTGTCAAGACACACGTCAAGAAATTTTTGTGTTTTCTTCTTAGAATTGTGTTGTTTGAGGTCTTATGTTTATATTATTGAACTATGATGAATTGGTGTGTGACAAGGGTCAAATTTCATTCTCCCACAAGTGGGAATCCAAGTTTGATATGTGAAGTGCTCAGAACAGTTTCCAGCACGTAGTGAGCATGATAAACTCGTTAACTACTACAACTCGCTGCTTGTGTGGCAGTGCTAAAATCAAGGAGGCATGGGTGGACTTGCAGAAGTCGAGTCTCTGCCATCATCTTCCTCTTCTGTAAACTGAGGGAGTCGAACTTCAACAGTTTAAGAGTCCGCACCCAGACTCGCTTGTGAGACGCAGGAATTTGCTAAGGCTCTCTGGCCCGGAAGGAACGCTGAGATGCTGAGCAGTCACAGATGTGTCAAGGCCTCCTTAAGGATTCACACCGAGGACTCTGCCTCTGTCTGCTTTTCTGCAGGGGAGTTGACCTGTTTACTTTTCACCAAGATGCTTTCCTGTCAGCCACATCAGAGCCGTCATATTTCAGCTTCATGGCAAAGAGCAAGGAAAGCAGTGTTTTTGTTTGTCTGCTTCACGGTGTCTTCCTTCCTCTGGGATCCTTTCTGAGAAAGGTCAAAAAAAAAAAGCTGCCACTGTATTGATGGGAATGCCAGCTGCTTGAAGAAACAGGGTTTGTGCAAGCTGCTGCGTTTGCTAGGGAGACCTCCAGGAGCACTGGCAAGCCCGGCTCTTCTTCCATCTCGGGGAGGTTAGGTGGTCACCGGCTTGCTCCTTCATCTGGAGGACAGATTATAAACACCCTGAGTGTTGTGGTTGGCAGGTGCAGGAGGAAAGGGGACTAAAACCATGAGGGAAATCTGAGGGAAAGAAGAACTGACACAATTTATGCTCCTTGTCCTAAAGAAAGGGGGGTGCCTACTCTCTTTGCAGATACTGGGGAATATTTAAAAGGCTTCTTCCACTTTTCTCTTATTTGCATCTGCTCCCTTTGCCTTTTTATTTCCTCTTTCCATAGGTAGAAAAGTAAGTTTCTGAGTGCAGACTTGAACATTCAGTCTATATTCACTAAGGACAAAGTTACAAGACTTACTAAGGGTAGGTCCCGAATACCACGCTTCTTTCTGTTCACTGGCGAGCACAGCTCCCACGTGGTGTAGGCGCCTCTTCACGACTCTCTTAGTCCTGTCAAGTTGACAGTTAAAGTTAACTGGCTCAGTTTCATTGTAGTAATCTCAGAGACTGGAAGCACCAGTGGTTTGTTTCTTGAATACACACATGTCCATCACAGTTCATTCACTGAGGGCCTCAAAATAGCTACTATGTGGTTGCTCGCCAAGGCATAGGGAGAAATGAAACATGTAAATCACGCTCCAGTTTTGAAAGCTGCCTTCTGAAAGTGCTGTTTTTTTTTTTCTTATTTCATTATCCAGTAAGTCAGATGGCCACTGCCAAACCCAAGAGGACAAACAAGCATAATAGTATAATCCTACTGTGTGATTGAAAGGAAAACCAGATATATTTAGCCACAACAGTATAAACTAACTTTATGAGCTCCAGGGTCAGTTTATTAACCAAAAAAATTTGCAGGACTTCAAATGATAGTAATTTACTTGTATCATCTGCCAATCGAGTAAACATATAATGACCAAAAAGTATATATCCACTGATCATTCTGAGTTTTAATTATAACTATCCAACTTTCTGTGGTCAAGGTTTCTTTAAACTCTAAATGAAAGAACTTGAATTCAGTTCCACATTGGTACAAAAGTGAAAAGCCCCCTGCAGCGTTTCTGTGGAGCTCCACACCCAGGACTCACCTGCCGAGCTCTGGTGCTACTTTCCTGCGCCCACTCACTGGGCCAGCTCACTCTGCCCTCCGGCTTGCTTTTCTCTAGAACATGGATGTGGCCTTCTCTTTTATTCTCCGTGTCATCATTCGCATAGTGCTCTTGTGGGTAGCATATTTACTGGTGTCTCAGAGTTTATGGTGGGGAGCAGGGATGAAATACCACAGTGTCTGACGTTTCTTACCTATCTCTTACTTTCTCCTTTCCCAGTTCTGGACTCTGTGTGTTAGTTTTCTGTCACTGTAGCAAAATACCTGAAATAATCAACTTAGAGCCGAGGTTTCTTTTGGCTCATAGTATTGGAGGCTTCAGTCCATGGTCAGCTGATCTATTACTTTAGGCAGTGGTGACCCAGCACATCATGGCAAGAGCACATGGCAGAGGAGGCCTATTCGCCTCATGGCAGCCAGAAAGCGAAGAGAAAGGCAAAGAAGGATCTGCAGTCCCAATATTTCCTTCAAGAAAGTGTCCCCAATAACTTAATTTCTTCACATTGGACCCCACCTAAAGAGCCACCATCTTGCATTCCTACCACAGACTGCAGATCAGCTCTTTAACACGGGGCCTTTAGAGTCATCCAAGATCCATACTAGAATACAGTGAGAGTGTTAAAGGGATGAAAAATGACCCATTGCCTAAAACAAACATAGCTATTATATATTTTAAACACAAATTTTAAAAAATATTCACACTATAGCAGTGTATCTTCAGCCCTCTGATGAAATATTCTCTAATTTCTTCTTCACCTACACCCCTGGGTCTCACCTCTGCTTCTCAGAACACTTTTTTTCAGCAGAATACTTTAACTCCCTTTGTTTTAACTTCTTCTATTCTGGTTTATTCTAATTTGTTCCTTCCTCACTGAAACATTTATTAATGTTTTCTTGACAAAAGAATTATATAACCATTTCTCCAGAGACAGAAGCTGAAAAATTAGTTTTTTCTTGAAAATGCCTCAAAAGGAACAAACTCAGCAAATACTTTTCATTCCTACCAATGTAACATTTTAAAACACTATAAAATATTGTAAGCATAGAGTATAAATTTGGAGACATTGAGGGAGTCATATCATGAAATACCTTTGAAGACCTATTTTGGGGGGTATGGATTAATCTTTATTTTTATTAGTACATATTTGCCATATATACTGATTACATTCCTTGTGAAGAGTTGGTCCATGTACATAACACATATGAATTCTTTTTTATGCCCCCCACAATAAATATACCTTTGTTTTTATGTATTTGCAGTTCTGAAATGGAACATACTAGGCAAGCACTTTCCCAACCATTAATAGTCTATTAAATCTGTTGTTCTCAAAAAAAAAAAATCTGTGATTCTCAAATGTTTATTCTTAGACCTCTTTACTTTTTAAAACATTATTAAAGACTCAAAAAGATGTTGTTTATATGGGTTACATATATAGATAGTTAATATATTTGAAAACAAAACAAATTTAAAAAACAATTCCATTACATGTTAACAACATTTTTATTTTTCATAACTATTTTCCAAAATAATTAGAGGGAATTGTAATATATATAGCTATTCCCTCTCTCTCTATATATATAGCTATTCTCTCTATATATACACATGTATATGTATATGTATATGTATATGTATATGTAGCGATGTGACTCAAGAAGTGACAGCTGGATTTTTCTACGTGTTCTGCATTTAGTTACTTAATCTGTTGCAATGACATGTCATACAGTCTGCAAGATTTTACTATATATTCCTGAGAGAATGTGCATGTCACAGACTAATAACATTCTTAGTCATATTATTAAAATAATTCTGACACTGCAAAGCCCTGAAAGGGTCTTCAGGACTCCCACAGGTCCCCAAGTCATATGTTGAGAATAGTTATTGTGACCATTAATCTTGATACATCAATGTCATTGTGTCTGGGTAAGTGTATGTGGTCCTTGACTCCTTACTCTCTAACGCTGTTCCTCTGCTCTGCTTTCCAGTCACCTTGAACTAAGGCTGTTTGCTCCATGGTGACCTTCTACTATGATCTCCCTCCTTTAAGTTGTAGATATTGGGTGCTGTGTCCTGGCAGTAAAAAAAAAAAAAATGACTATACAGTTCGCTTAGACCAAGTTTACTGTTTTATCCCCTATAGAATTTTTTGTCAGCTTTATCTGTCACGGGTTAAAAGGCCTATGACACTGCCCTACTTTTATTGTCTTATGTTGAAATGCATTGCTTTATACAATTGTAATCATGTGCAAATGGATATATACATGTTTAAGAATGTTGTTTTTATATTTTTAGTAGTTTAAAACAATCTGTGTTTGTGTCTCTGTTACACATACACACACCCCTGCAATCTGAGCAGAGCTCAGGAAGTAGGGGAAGGCTGTCTTTGCTTCACACAGCTTCAGCTGGGCTGATGCTCACCTGAGGGCTGGAGGGTCCTCCCTCAACATGCACACCCTCTTGGCTGGCAAGTTGGTACAAACAGTCAGCTGGGCTGCAGATGGGCCCACAGGCTGGAGATCTCCATTCTTCTCTGTGTGGACGTCTCCAAGTGGCCCGTGCTCTCTCACAGCAAAGTGGTTTCTGTATATTAAGCAAGGGATAATAACTAGCATTTGGAACACACATCGAAATGCACTAACTTCTGCAGCATGGACATCTTGCAGTTTTTTTTACAAATAAAGAGGCCACTGAGAAAAGGAAGGCAGACAATAATGTGCAAAACAAGCCAAGTCCAGGACAAGGCGCTTTCTTCTTGGCTCTGTGAATCCCAGCACTGGGAAGGCTGAGGCAGGAGTAGTGCCATGAGTTCCAGACCAGCCTAGGGTTGAAGACCTACTAAATTTTTTTTTTACTTGAAGCAGGTAATCAACATAATTAGTAGATGATGGAAGCGAAGCAGTACAGGCTGCTCCGAGGTCCTGAATTGCTTCAAAATGTTTACCTTTCATGGTCATTTTGAATTTGAGGAAGATCCAAAAGTCATTCAGTACCTGATCCAGTAAATATAGATGGTGAGACTAGACCACACTGACAGAAATTGTTATGAACATTTGATCAATGAAGTGTGATTGAAAAATAATGGTTTTTAAATTTTTAAATTAAAATTTTTATTACAATAAAATTCCAATTAAATTTTCTATTACAGTAAATTTTTAAATTAAAATTTTTATTACCGTAAAAGACACATTTGCATTAATCTCCCTTAAAATAGTCTTCCTCACTTTGAACACACATCCCATCCTATTTGGCAATGTGACTTTGACCATAATTTTTCTTTATTTAAACATTTGCCATAGTTTTTGATCAAATCTCCTATTTCACTGAGGATCACTGAGACATCCTACATGATCTGGAAACAGATTTACAATCAAGTTTTCAGACAGTAGGATCTGTACCCAGAGGGGAAGTCAGGTTGTCTCTGAGGTCCCTGATATTACCACTCAGTCAATGGTTTAACGTATTAAAGTAGTATCTAAAATGTTTGAGACCTTAGTCAAGCATCCAACTTGGAAACAAAATACTGACCTCACTCTTTACATAGACATGTGACCAATCAGAGGGATTTTGCTGCTGATTTTAGCCCTACACACAGTGCTTCTTGGATGCCCAGAATTTAATCTGAACAATGCTAGAAGGAGCTTTCTTGTTAAAAGTGTACAGTCACAGCTTATATATGATGGATGCATGATATTTACCAATGTGGCCTATTGGTCGCCATCTTCTGTCCATTTTCATGTAGGTAAAGATTTCACTTCTTTGCCTTCTTACTCATGTTTATTGGCCTTGCTGTTTTACTGTCAGAAAGAGAGAAAAAAAGTGTGATCAGTATGACCTCATTTAAATCCCTGACAAAAGCTGCTCACTGCGGAAACCGAAGGCCCTGGTACTGCAGCTCGAGCCTCTGGCTGTAAACCAGGGATGCTCTCTGTGATGGGGGGAAGAGCACCGGAATTGGAGGCAGGAAACCTGCCTTCAGATCTCAGGTTTTTAATTCACTAGATGGTCTTTTGGGCAAGCACTATGTCCTGTGGGTCTTACTGTCCTTATCTGAAAAATGGACACATTACTGTAGTCACTACTGTATCACAAGTTTGTCTGGGAACTTTGACCATAAAGGCCAAGTAACGGGCTACAGAAATCATGGGGGTTATTTATCCCACATGCCACAGATCCACAGTGCTGGGCTTTTCATCTAGACCACCTGTCTTTCATTTGCTCTTTCTTATCAAGTTCAGACTACCTTCAGCTGCTGGGGCAGTAGTCTTAATTTTTCCTTTAAAAATGTGATTCTTTTCTCTTTTGCAGTGCATAGTGTGGGACTGGGACTCCAATGGCAAGCATGACTTCATTGGAGAATTCACCTCAACATTCAAGGAGATGAGAGGAGCCATGGAAGGGAAGCAGGTACAGAAACCATCTGTGTTGTTACCCAGCATTTTCTATAACCTATCCTTAGCACTCTGCTACAAATAATAAAGACAAGACATGCATATATGGCTCAGTCTGATGAAAAAGGAGCATAGTGAAATTTGACTTAGCACAAGCCCAACCCACAGTGTTGTGGGGCCTTGATGAAGACACTGCAGTAGCAAACAGAAACACCAAAACGACACTCAGGATTTGGAGACAGATTTGTTTACATCAGTGGGCACTGATCTTGGTCATTCCCAGAATATCAGGCCCTAAACTCTGGTGGTCTATGGCTTATATGAGATAAGCAAGCAGGAAGTACAGAGGCAGAATGACTTGTCCATTAGGGATTGGTGCTTAAGATAGGCATCATAGTTACCAGCTATGCATCACAGTGAACAGCTGTTTTTAAGAGACAGAAACACCAGAACTGGAACAGGAACTATCTACCTAGGTAACTGAGAAACTGAAGTATACTGGCTAGAGGGACCAGTTTTTGAAACGACACTGCCCCCAAATGATAGTTCTCCATCAGTGAAATGGAGAGGTTAGATGATACATTTTCTAATTTCCTTTAATCATGTAGTCTTGGAAAAGTAATTTAATTTTTCTACATCTCATTCTTCTTGCCTAAAATGTAGGGATGAGAATTGTATCTACCTCACAGGATTTTATGAAGGTTATATGAGTGCCTAGTTAGCACTTCCAAAAACTCTGTCAGTTAACAGTAATATTCTTTCCAGCTTTATAGCTATGTTATTTAATAACATGGGTAGCACATTTAATGCTTTGGAGAAATTATTTGAATCCACTGAAATTTTATTATAGGCTCCAGATTTTCCTATAGTTCCATACTTTCACCCTTCCATCTTTGATATCAAGACATGTACCCAAACACTACCGTGTGCCACAGAGACATACTGTACCACCCCTTTCCCGAGACCTAAACCCTTTCTGTGTTTCTCTCAGCTGCACTTGCCTTGGGTATCAGTCAGCTACTGTCATCTGGGCCCTGACTTCGCAGGTTTACTCCTACCTTCACAGTGTTTGCCTCCCATCTTCCAGTCACAATACCTGGATCTCTTCCTAAGAGGTTTTTCTGGCTGCTGGAGCCTCTCTTAGCCCATGACCAAAGCAGGCAGGAAGTGTGGAAGGAGGTCTCACACTGTCCAGGAGGTTCCCCTCAACAAACTAATGAGTGTTGAGGTATAAATACTCCAGATGCCTTGCCCTTAAGGTGGGAAAATGCTGAGGTTTGTGCTCTGTATAACTTCCCAGGTATCGCTAGAAGAAATAACTTTCGCTGTTCACAATAGTAACTGACTTCATAACATGCCCTACCAGGGATGTAACTCAGTGGCACTGGTGCCTGCTTGGCAAGCACAAGGTCGTGAGTTTAATCCCCAGTACCAAATAAAATAAAATAATATGCCCTTCCTTGGCTGTTTCCTCTAATTCCCCACTCCCTCATTGGTGTTTCCTGGTATTATCTTCCAGATGATCTGCTTTTACTTATATATTTGCTTGAGAATTTATCTCTAGGGAAACTCAACCTAAGGTACTCTAATTCTTATCTTGGAGTCCACTGCTCCTCTTGGAGAAATTGTAACTAGGTAGGGGAGAGGAGGAGAAGGAGGAAGTGTCTGTGTAGAAACGACTGCTGGGGATGTTCTGATTTCAGATTCTGTTTTGATTCTATCCCTTCCTTCATCAAAGAATCCCAGATTTTAGAGTCGTAGAGGCCTCTTGGTCTGTGCAGATCTCTGTCTTCCAAGCACTTAAGTAGTTGTGCTCAGTCCCTGCTGGAGCCTAGTCAGTGAGGGGAATCCACTCTGTAATGTGCTGTGGAGTAATCGGTTATCCAAAACCTCATGTCTGAGAAGAACAGTTATTATCTGCAATATCAGGGTTGACAGTTTGACTGAGACACAGCCTTTCTGTTCCACCTGCTGCCCACTCAGCTCTCAAGCCAGCAGAGGAGATGGCTAAAACACCCCAATATGTGCGTCAGCTGCGTATCTCCAGACCTTTTCCTCCCTCTGCCACTTCGTTGTGCCATGAATAATAGGAAGCATGTGTATGTGCCAGGCACTAAATTTATTAATAAGCTAATCGTTGAATTCCCATTATGATCCTGAGATAGGTGTCATTAAAAGCCCCATTTTACACAGAAGTTTACCAAGGCACAGAGGAGTGAAGTAATTTGGCCAAAGTCACACAACTAGATAACGAAGGCATTAGATGTTAAACCAGGCAATCTGATGTCGGCATCTCACTCTCAATTTCTTACCACTCCCCTAAATGCAGGGGTTACCCCCTGGGGACTCCTCCTCAGCCCTCCGGTGCAGTGTGTCTACATCAGCACCCAGGGGCTCGGCCTCACGACACGATCTGAGTTTTCCAGGGCAGGCTCTCATGCTGTGACTCCTCTTACCGCAGGTGCAGTGGGAGTGTATCAACCCCAAGTACAAAGCCAAGAAGAAGAATTACAAAAACTCAGGCCTCGTGATTCTGAATCAGTGCAAGGTATGTGCCCAACCCAACTATGACACAAGGGCTGCTGGGAAGAAGAGTTCCCATTACCAGAAAGGGATCAGGGGAAGGGAAAAACAGGAAGGGGGCAGTCAAAAATGATCAAGATATATTGATGTATGTTCAAATTCCCCAGAACAAATGTAAATATTTTCATCAAAAACAAACTACTTTAAAAAGAAAAAGTGGGAGTGATGGTGCATACCTGTAATCCCAGCACTTGGGAGATTGAGGCAGGAGAATTTCCATAAATTCAAGGCCAATCTGGGCTATGTAGTGAGTTCAAGGCCAGCCTGAACTACATAGCAAGACCCTGCCTTAAAAAAAAAAAAAAGATTCAGTTTGAGTGGTCACAGGGAGAGAGTATCCCAAAGAAGTGACCTTTTAAAAATAAAAATCAGAAATTCTTAGTTTCTTAGTTAAATTATTAATTAATTCTTAGTTAAATTATTAGTGGTCATTAAAGAGGAATGTAACCAGAGGTGGTCTTGGAACTGTGAGAGCCTAAAGCCATTGTTCTGTCCCCAAAGACAATCTTAACTCCAAAGACAAGAGAATCCTGGTCATACATACACCTGGCTCTTTTCCACTGAAGGCAGTACCAGAGGAAGACCTCAAATGGCAGCCAACATTTCTAGACTCTTACTGCGTGCTTACCACAGTATTCAATGCTTTGTATGTGGTACCTCATTCATGCAGTTAGTGTAACCTGGAAGTAAGACCATGGAAGAACCTCAAAGGACCCAGAAATTCCTCCCAAGTGGCTCAAATTTGTAGAGAATCCTACATGTTAATGAATGAACTTTTTAAATCCCATTGAGGAGTAATTCTGCTGTTAGTTGAATACCAACTGCGTGAGACTAATTATAATACATTCTGTTTAACTTTTATCACAACCCTGCGATTTCTCCCTTCAACTGAGGTAATGTAGGCAACTCAGAATCACACAAGTGATAGAAATAAGAACTGAACTACTGAGCAATTAGCATGTCTGTATGACTCTACCACACAGGGCTTAAATGTCATCCAGATTACTTACACACACACACACACACACACACACACACACACAGATGCTCCTCAGCTTCTTATGAGATTACACACCAGTAAACTCATAGGAAGTCAACATTGCATTCATTACACATAAATTACCAAATATAGTTTAACAGTACAGTACACTTAAGTATTGGCCATGTGGCTAACAGGAAATTATAACTCTATCCACCAATGAGAAACTGTTATATTGCATATTCCTAGTCTGAGGAAATATCAGAATTCAAACTTTGGTTTTTACTGAATGTATGCCACTTACAGATCATCATAAAGCTAAAAAAAGTCATAAATCAAACCATCATAAATTGGAGAATGACTGTATGTATATATCTCAGGGTCCTTCTTCCAGACTGATCTTTCCATGGCATCCAAAAGCTGCAGGATCACATCCTGAGATAACAAAATAGTAAAGGAAAAGGCTGACTGGTCTGGTTTGTGCCACATGTCTACCCATGAACCACTCACTGGGACTGAGGGATAATGCACTATCACTGACCATCTGGGGTCATTGTATTAATCATGTTTTTTTCCTGTATTTTTTCGATGCGTTAACATCTTAGATCCTGTACATTAATGGAGGGACCACTTTTCCTGGTTAGCTAATTCCTGGAAAGCAAACAACTTGCCTCCTACCATGCTCTCAATATGCAAAAGAGCCAGTCTCAAGTTCTTGCTTTTAACCTTGCCCTTTACTAAATGCTCACGTACCAACTCTGTTCTGCCCTGCTTTATGTCACCTTGGGGGCCAAGTATCAGATAACTAGCTACCATCTCTGTAGCTCAAAGCCTGCTGAAATTTAGGGCTGCAAAACATCCAGTCCTAAAACTTCTTACCTGCTTAGCTTGGTCTTACCCATTCCTTTGTATGAAAACCGTACCGAGTCTTTTATTCAAACGTTGTCCCCACTCCTGTTTCCTGATTGACCCTGGTATTTCCTATGTGGCCCTCCTCTGCGGCATGACAGCCTTCTATTATTTGAGGAGCTGTGAATAACAAGCTCTTCTTACAAAGGCTTTGTCTTGTGTCATTCGTTTTATACTTGTACAGATCCAATCCTGGGCATGTTCAAAACAGCCAGAAAAGCAGGAGAAAAGAGCTAAATGAGCCAATGCAATGGTTGTCTGTCTCCTTAAGGTCACTATTCAGATCTTCTTGTTTGATCTTCTACAAGTTAATCTTATAGCTCAGTGCTCAGGAGTCATTGTGATTCATTCACTTCCAGGTTCATTTTTCCTTGACATTGGCAGGCAAGCATTCTCCTAAGGAAACCAGGAACAGTTATTATTCAGAGGGCTAATTGAGCATCAACCCTGAGAAAAGTCTGTAGTTAACTAACTACAGTCTGTAGAGTTAACTAACTGGAATTTGTCAGTCAAAACTTTTTCATGTAGTTGTATCTTAAAGCCACAACCTGCATATTAAGACTGTTAGCAGGTCTGAAATTTAGACATAGACAAGAAAGACTAAAGTCAAAAATGAGATGCTTTTGGTCTTAAACAGTAGTGACTCTGGACATGATAGTTTTGGTCTCACCATGGAGATAGAAGTTGATTAGAACGATGCACAACCAAAAGAAAAGGGAGCAAGAGATAGGCGGCTGCAGCCTTTACAGACCTATTGGTGTTATTTGATACTGCTTCATTTTTCTCTTATAATGAAACAAAATTACCTGGCACATTTTTTCCACAGGCCTTTTTCTGCCCTTTCTTCTGGCTAATCAGCCTATCTGCCAAATGTAGGCCTTCAACCTGTAAAGAAACAGATTTTACTGTTACTAACTCAGGTTCCTGTCCTCTGACGCAGATCCATAAGATGCACTCCTTCTTGGACTATATCATGGGCGGCTGTCAAATCCAGTTTACAGTAAGTCGTTCCATGCATGTTCTTTTCCAGGGAGAAGGGATGGAGGGGTGCTAGGTTTGGGAAACCGAAGGGGTGAGTCTCTTAAAACCCTGGCTTGGCTTTGACTCACTCATTGCTGAAATACCAGATGGAGTCATGTGTTCAAAGTGAGTTCATTCTCTTTTTTTTTCCTCCGGTGAGTGTGGTTCTCAGCCTTACATCAGAAAATATGTGTTGCTCAACCTTGGGGAGGTTGGAGATTCCTCATAACATGCCCAGTTCCCTCAGTAACTATGAGGCATGAAGCAAAATTCCCATCACTTGGTAAGGAAAATGAGCTACTGTGGAAAGTTCTGCTGAGCTAAGGCAAATGCTTTGGCTATGCTCTTATGACCAGAACAAAAGCACAAATGTCATACCAAGGTGAAGCCATCCAACCATTTTACCAGGCAATGAGAAGCTGAATTCTAAAGACTAGAGAACCAGGTTGAAATAAGGTTGAGAAACAGGGTGGGTGTCTAAACTCAGCAGGTTTGCTTGAAGCTCATCTCCAGTATGTAATCTATAATACTCCTTATGTGTGTTTGGGTGGATACGCTCACGCTTTTTAAAGTACCTGCCACGTCAACCTTGTGAGTCTGTGTGCCTTGTAACAGCTTTCACCCTCTGGTTTAATATTAAGAATATTTCTAGGTTTAGGTAGATGCAACTTCCAGAAAGAAAATACCCAGATAGCAAAGAATAGATGTGCTGAAACTCAAACCTATTGGAAAGCAACACAGGTGTCAGTAAGAGAGATACAATGTGTACGGTGTGTGCTTCTCATTTTACAGACTGGAGCTCATGAAGCTAAACCCTGTTTGGTTCCCTAGACTGGCTCAGTCATATGAAAAAAGTATGGAAAATGGGTTTAATTTTTTATACCCAACAAAGCATTACTGGGACCAAGGATAGTGGTAATGAAAGCACTAACTTGGGCAGTCCTGAGGGGTTGAGACAAGCGATCACTTGGTAGTCTCATGTCTTCCTTGCTAGGGGATTGCTCTCTGCTCTAATCTCAGAAAAAGCCTACCTATATCTGCCCAGGATGAGGATATTGCTTCTTTACCCTTGAATTCTTACAGGAGCTGATTATTTGGTCACTTCTTTGTAGCCTGCAATTCTTTAATGATGCAACCAGTGCACCCTGCTACCTGCAGAATGGCACATACAGAGGTTGGTGAACACTTTTACTGTGGACACACACATCTAACACCAGCTGTCCTGTGGGCTCATTGCTGCTCTGGTTCTGTATGTATGGAAGCAGGGAAGCCAGCAATGTCAGAGAGGAGAGCTACTCCAAGTAGTTTCCGAAGATGTTAGGCGAAGGAGTGATTTCAGAACACTATTTATAGGTTTTCAAGGGAAAGTTCTATTGATTTCAGTTTGTCTTAGATTCTGTAGATCCTATACTCCTGAATAACTCTTTATTCAACCTTCAAGGACTTGCTTTGCCCTTAGACTTGGACTGCAAAGAATCAGCTCCAACAAAAACAGGAAGTTTAACCCAAAGTGTTCCTGGATCCTCTTTCTGACTCTTGGATATCCCTGTGACCTACTTGATTGCCTATCCTGGGTTCTTTTCTTTCTCACTTTGCTGACCTTCTGCACCTGGGAAGGTGGCACCTCAGTGTTTGTCACCAGCAGCCCTCCAGTCCCAGCCTCGTGTCCTGCCCTGCCAGCTGATGGACCTGTGAGTGTGAGTGGGGGAAAACAGCCCAAAGCAAAGAAGGAGAAACAGGAGAATGTACTGTACCCATAAATGCAGAGGAGAAGGGGACAGGCCAACAACAATACTTGTCACAACACCCTTCCTCCTTAGGGTTTCAGTATGCAGACTCAGGATTACTAGGTGTTCTATTTTGAGTGATCTATTAAAGAAAACATAACAGTCACTTCAATATCATTTTCCTTCAAAATTAAGTCAGCTCTGTAATCATAGATTTCTTATTGCTCAAGCAGGAAAAGGTAATGTAAATTCTAAGTTATAATGAAAACAGTTTATAAAAATTAGCATATCATTTAACTTGACCTGGCACTATTTATTCTCTGCTAAGTAATTTTATGGAAACCATTTGGCCACATGAAAGAGAAATGAGAGGAGATGAGAAGTGAAGAGGAGCAGGCTTCTTGGCATAGAGATGGGAGAGGGCAGGGGCGCTGAGGGAAGAATTTTACTGAAGCCATTGCACTGCTGAACCTTCCAGTGGTGAACCTCCCATTTGTGTATCACCCGTGGCTCCTGAGCCAGCCCAGTGACTTTAGCCAACACAAGCTTTCTGTCTTCCTGAAGAAGGACCTTCAGGACTCAGAGGTAACAAGGTGCTTTCCATTTCCTCCTTCGGATCCACTCCTCTTCCTCACTTCTCCCCTCCATCCTCCAGGAGCTGACCTTTTTGAAGCCACTAGTCAGGGACTGTCTTAGATTTTGGTTGGGTTTGACCAAACAGAGACACCCATTAGAGGTCAAGGACGAGGCGAAAGAACTTGACATACTTATTTCCCAGGTTTCAGCCTTCCAGGGTATGGTTTTACTTTTCCAAAGAAGGTCTCAGTTGCTACCAAGTGCTCTTCCTGCAGATGGTCTTCTTCAGAGTTCTACTAACCTATTCTTTCTGCCCTCTTAGGCTGGCGTCCCGTAACCTTTCTAGCATATTTGTGAATTGCTCTTTTGTTAAACTCTCTTCAGTCATCTCTTTTGAGTGAGGCCTTTGTTTCTTGTACAGACTGTCACTAGCACAGTCACAGGACTAGGAGAAAGTGTCTTTCATAGATGCTGGTGCTTCCAATTTAACCTGAGAGTTTCTCTTCAGACACCAAGCTGTTCAAGATGTTTTTGTTGAATTATAATCCATTGAACTCTAAACTTTCAGGGAAGATAACTTTGAAGGGAAATAATAAATTGGATGACTAAGAGGAGACTAGAGTTTTGTTTTTAAAACAACCCCCATGAACTTGTGTTCATGCACTCATATATTCGAATGATAAATACCTCACTTATGTTAATATGAATGAACAGGATGTATTCAGGGAAGTGTTACAGAAGCATTTTGGAATCAGAACTTGAGAGGGTTTAATTTTGGCATAATCTGATAGATAGTGGAATGTTCCAAAGGTCATGAACTGGCATTGAAGCAAACGGCATATGCTTTAGTGTTGGTGGTGATGGAGTATGAAAGATGAAACATGAAGAAATTAAAGCTCATCGCAACAGTTCTGGTGACAGATGGAGCTAGGCTAGTGTGTTAGCAATAGACGAGGTATTGCCAAAAGGCCAATGAGAGGCACTTATTGGAACAATGAGGACACTGAAAGCAAAGGAGGAGCATGAGTCCAGGAAAACTCAAGAGATTTTGTGCTTGGAAAACAACATGCCAGTCTAGCAGTGGAAATACGCAAGTTGAGAACAACTTCATGCAAGAGGTTCCTTGTATGAACCCTTGGTTGATGAGAACTCTAGAACAAGATTGTGGCATCACAGCCTTGGAGGAGGTGAGTGGTTCTGAAACAGAAACTTTGGGGAGAGACTGGCCTTGGAACAAAAGATAAAACCACATACTAGAGTTTCACATGCAAAATACAAAATTATAGACAACCTAGACGAGACAGGTATCAGAAGGTACTTGGAAAGAAAATGATGAAGGTTTCCTTTGACAGCTATAACTTTTGCAGATGACATAAAAATGTTCCTTAAAACACAGATTTTCAAATTGTAACCAACTTAAATGTGCAGCAATAAGATAATGGCTGTATAAATTATAGTCCTTCATTTATTAATTTTTTTATTTTAAAAAGAATAAAACCAAACCAAACAAACAGCATAAAGCTAATCGGAACAGAACAACGAAAGCAATATAGGACTTCAAAACAAGATAATAGGAAATCAACAATCCATACCATAATGTCTCTTGTTTTCTTCAAAATAACTATCCATCCCATCAGATATAATAAAATCAAGCAAAACAAAACAGAATAAAACCAATTAAAACAAAAGAATGAAAGCATTATAGGACTGCAAAACAAGGCAATAGGAAATCAATAATGGCTATCATAATATATGCCATTATGTTCAAAATAGCTGCCCATACCATCAGACACAGTAAAATCAAACAAAACAAGACAGAATAATGCCAAACCTAATGAAACTATGAAAACAGTGCAGGAATTCAAAGCAAGATAATAGGGAATTAACAATGGTTACCACCTTCCTTTTTTAGACATTTCCTCCCCTATCACTTCCATAATGTCAATTGGACATTTTGGATCCCACCAACTCCTTCAGTTTTTTAGGCTAGGAGATAACATGATGTTCACCCATACTAGTCCAAACCATGTCACCCGTGAGCATGATCTCTAGTTGCATCCATTTACTGACAAGATCCTCGAGATTATTGTTCTTCATAGCTGAGTAACTTTCTATTGTGTGAAAATGCTATATCTTTCTTATCCATTCTGTGGCTGATGGGCAAGCTACCCCTGTTTTTTTCTGTTTTCCTGTCACATAGAACATTGTTTTCTCTCCTTTAACTTTCAATCTACAAATTTCCTTTTAAATTGTGTTTCTTGCACACAGCATATTGATGGATCTTATTTCTTAATCCACTCTCCCTATGTTTCTTTTTATTGGGGAATTGTGGCCATCTATATTAATGGTGACAGCTGGCATGCATTAGCTCGTCTCTACCATGGTATCCTCTTGCTGTTGGCCCTCCACTTTTCCCCTTCATTCAATTGCCTGCCCTGTTTGGCGATCCCCTTCTGCTGTTATTCCTGGAACCATGGTCATCTTTATCTCTCTAGAATATCTTTCAGTGCCCTTTGTAGGGCTGGTTTTGTGGTCATGAATTTCTTCCATTGTTCTTCATCATGGAAGCATCTTATTTTTCCATAAATTTTGAAAGATATTTTTATAGGGTACATCAACCCAGGTTAGAAGTTATTTTCTTTCAGGATTTGAAACACTTCACTCCAAGCTCTTCTTGATCTTATGGTTTGTGTTGAGAAGTCTGCTGTGATTCTGATGGGTTTCCCTTTATAGGTGATCTGTTTCTTTTCTCTAACAGACTTTAACAATCTGTTCTTGTGCTGAATTTCTGGGATCTTTGTTATTATCTGTCTGGGTATAGATTTATTTTGATTATGGCTAGTTGGAGTTCTATATGCCCCATGTATCTGTATGCCAGATCCTTTTCCCAAGTTTTCTGCCATTACTTCAGTAAATAATTTTTATATTATTTGTTTTGGTCCCTGCTTTTTTGCTCACACTTATCACTCTTACATTATTTTTCTTTGCAGCATCTTGTAACCACTGAATTGTTATTTCCCAGTTCATTGTTATTTTTAAGAGAACTTTTTATTCATGATTGCTGGCTGCAATCCTGTCTTCAAGATCTGAAGTTTATCTTTAGTCTCTTTCAAGCAATATTGCCAGCTTTCAGTGGAGTTTTTGATTTCCTGGCTATCTCTTTGAATCTGTAATTTGAATCTGTAATCTCTTTGAACGCATTGTAATTTTTTCCTATATTGTTCATTCAAGGTTTCCATCATTTTCCTGTGCTCCTCTTTTTTTTAAATCTATATTGTCTTTAGATATTCTCAGCAATTCTTTCATTATGTTTGTGATTTCTTCTTTTACCTGAGATGTTATTTCTGATTTGATTACTTTTACAACCTCATAAAGTTGGGGATTTTTACTTCAGTGACTATACTTTGAGAGATATCAGGTGTGTGATTTCATTTTCTTCCATGTCTATATATCCCAGAGTTGTTCTGTGTAGGCTAAAGGTCTAAGATTGTCTTTTGCTCCTATATCTTGATATTTTCCTGAGTTCTGCCCAACAAGCTGGTTGTGGGATCCAGGCACTTCCCACATTTGCTGCCCCTCCATGGTATAGAAAAATGGGTCAGACACCTGGGTTTCTCTGAACTCAGGTTCCCAAGAGACAGTGGGGCATGGGGCAAGCTTCTCCAGACTGGTGCAGCTACATTAAGGGTTCCTCAATGGCCATGAGTGTGTGGTGGTGGGACTGCTTCTCTCAGCCTGTGTGGCTATGAAGGGACTCCTCTGATGGTGGCAGGCACACATGGTTGCGTATGTGTGATTCTCCTAGCCCACACTGGCTGCCCGCTTGAAGCAAGCATCTCCAATGGTGGCCTGCAGGTGCACCGGGCATATTTAGCATTTTCTCCCTGCCTGCACTGGTTACCTGAGGGAAGCAGGGGTCCAGTCTGTGGCAGGGGTGAGTCTGGTTGTTTCTGCCTGCCCATGCTGGCTGCCTACAGGAGGCAAGCCTCCTAAAGTGGCGGGTGAACAGGGGCTACAGCACTCCATTTAAATGGACTATGTTAAAGCCATTTTAAATTATAATTACTTGGCTCAGGTAATATAATGAAGCCATTTATGACATGGTGGGGAAAAAAGGAATGTAAAGTAGAGCTAATATATGGTAACAACTGTGTAAAAAGAAATACTCACTATAGCTTGAGTGTGTTCCTCAAAATACATATGTCGGAAACTTAATTCCAAAAGCTACAGTGTTGGGAGGTAAGGTCTGAGGGACCTGTCTAGTTATGAGGGCATTTCCATCCTGGGGGAATTAATCCTGGTTATAAAAGGGCATACATTTGAGTCCACTGTCCTGCTTGCTCTCACTAGCTCTTGCCCTCTGCCTTCTACCATGAGATAACGCAGCACAAAGTCCCTCACAAGATACCAGGACTGCACTCTTGGACTGTCCAGTCTCCAAGCCATGAGCCAAGTAAATCTCTGTCACCCAGTCTGTGGTATTCTGCTATAGCATACCACATACCTAAGGACAGTATGTATAAAGTGACTATAAATAGGAAAAGAAAGAGGACTTACCAGGCTAGTGGAATTCTGAATAATGTCCTTTCTCCTTCTTTTCAGATGGCAAATTTGTCTAATTTGTGATTTCTAGAAATTGAAGATGATATTCTTTCCCATCTGATTGCATGGTCTGTATTTAATAATATGATAAAATAAGTTTAATGTTGTGTCTCTCCTTCAAGCCTAAAAATTAGGCTTGAGCCTGTTAAAGGTTCTCCTGGAAAATCTTTTCTAACGTTACTGCACTTACTGCATCTTATGTCCATAGCATGTCTTGGTTTAAACATTTTTTATTTTATAAAAATAATACAATTTCCTAACAAATAATAAGAGAATAAGAATATATTTAATGCACTGTATATCATTGTCATTCAGAGTACAAGACATAAACCAAAAAGTTTCTTACAAAAAAACCCCTAAGCTTACAATAACACAAAGTTTTCAATGAACTAATATAAACTTATAGTATAAATGATACAAATTAATGCATATACTGAAATACTTTCGAAACAATGGAATATGTAATTTGGGAGAGTATTTGAACTTTTCCCAACTTTCTATTTATCTCTCTTCTATTTTGTTCTCTTCTCTCTCTCGTTTCTCATATAAGAAAAATCATTTGATAATCAAGCTAGTGTGTCTGACTTATTTCACTTAACATCATGTTTGCAAGTTGCGCTCATTTACCTATGAATGCCTCATTTATCTTTCTTTTGTTTTGAGAGGTTTAATATTTTGTATTATTTTGTATTATTTTGTATTTTGTATTATTTTGTATTATTTATGCATTCTTGATGTTAGTCCTTTGTGGAATAGCTGGCAAATAATTTTTCCCATTGTATAGTTGTCAGTTTGCTCTGTTGTTTGCCATCTTTGCTGTACAGGATTTTTAATTTGATATGATTCCATTTGTGGATTCTTGGTATTATTTTTTGTGCCATTAGGGTTCTGCTCAAACGGTCTTTGCTGACACCTATGTCTTCAAGAGTACTACTTATTTTATCTTCCAGCAGAATAAGTGCTTCTGTTTTAACATTTAGAGTTTTGATCCATTTTGGTGAGACATAGGAGTTTAGCTTCAATTTCCTCCATGTGAATAACTAGTTTTCTTGCCACCGTTTTTTACAAAGGCTCTCTTTCCTCTAGTGTATGATTTTTGTCCCATTATCAAAGATTAAATAGCAGTATGTGCTTGAGGTTGTTTCTCCTTTTCTATTCTATTGATTCACTTGCCTTTTTTTTGTGCCAGTGCATGATTTTAATCATTGTAGCTTTATACTACAACTTCAAGTATGATATTATGATGCTTCATGCTTTGCTTTTGTTGCCCAGGATTGCTTTTGCTATTTTAGGTCTTTTCTGGGTCTGTGTACATTTTAGGACTGTTTTTTTTCCAGCTCTGTGACAAATGAAATTGGTATTTTTAAGGGATTGCACTAAATCAATAAATCAGTTTGGGAAGCATAACAATTTTGTTTATGTTGTTTCTGCCTGTCCAGAAACAGAGAATATCTTTCCATTTTCTGGCATCCTCTTTGATTTTCTTTTGAAGTTATGTAATTTTCATTGGAGAGGCTTTACACTTACATAGGGTAAAACCGGAGTCTGTAACTGTGGATACTACTGTAAATGGTATTGTGTTCCTAGTTGCTTTTTCAGTGAGTTTATTATTAGTATATAAGAATGCTGTTGATTTTTGTGTTGCATTTTGTATCCTGCTACACTGCTGAATTTGTTTTTCAATTCTACAAATCTTTTGGTGTTTTTGGGGGGTCTTGTAACTAACAGATCATGTCATCTGCTAATAACATTATTTTGACTTCATCCTATCCTATACATTTCACTTTCATTTATTTCTCTTGCCTGATTGCTCTGGTTAATGTTTTCAAGGACTGTGACGAACAGGAGTGGCAATAACGGACATCTTTTTCTTCCTCTTGATTTTAGAGGAAGGCTTTCAGTTTTTCCCCACTTACCATGACAGTAGGTTGGTCATAAATGGCTTTTATCAGATTGACATAGGTCCATCTATACCTATTTCCTTCAGGGATTTTCTGTATCATGAATGTATGTTGGATTATGTCATAGAATGTTTCTGCATCAATTGAAATGATCATGTGACTTTGTTATTTTTGGTTATCTGATGTATTCCTTGTGTTAATTTGTGTGTGTTGAACCATCCATGCATCCCTGGAATGAAACCTACTTGGTCATACTGTGTGATCTTATTGATGATTTATTTCACTCTGCTTGCCAATATAATGTTAAGGATTTTTGCAACTATATTTATTAAATAAATTAGGCTATAGTTCTCTTTCTTGGTTGGATCCTTTTCTGTTTTGGATAATGCTAGCTTTCAAGAATGATTTTGAAAGTATTTCCTTCACAATTTCATTAAAAAGTTTAAGGCATATTGGCATTAGAACTTCCATGAAGTTCTTGGAGAAGTTGGCTGTGATCCTTTCTGGTCCTGGGATTTTGTACTTGGTAGTTTTTCTTTTTAATTGCTGTTTTAATTTCATTCCTATTATTGGAAAGTTGAAGGTTTTTAAGTCTTCTTGGTTTGGTTTCTGCAATTCATAATTATCTAGGAATCTCTCCATTTCTTCTGAGTTCTCCAAGTGTTTAGTATGTATGTTCATGAAGTAGTTGCTAATAATTTTCTGGATTTTGGAAGTGTCCATTGTGATTTTACCTTTTTCATTTCTCATTACATTAATTTGTTTCTTTTTATTTCCTGTGGTGCTTATATTGGCTAAGAGTTTGCCTATTTTATTTACTCTTTCAAAGAACTAGATCTTTAATCCATTGATGCTTTGTGTTGTTCTTTTAGTCTCCAATTCATTAATTTCTGCTCTGATCTGTATAATTTCCTACCTTGTGTGAGCTCTTGGTTTGGATAGGTTTTGTCCTCCTAAAACTTTGAGATGAATCATTAGGTTATTTATTTGGGCTCATTCTATCTTTCTGATGTGGACATTCGTCACTTTAAATTTCTCATGTGGGACTGTTTTCATCATGTCACCTAACTTCTGGTATGAAGATATGTACTAACATCATCATTTATTTCCGGGAACTGTATTCTTTCTTCCTTGATTTCCTTTATTACCCATTGATTATTCAAGAGTGTGCTATTTAATTTCTACATGTTTGCATAGTGTCAGTAGTTTATTTTGCTATTGATTTTTAGTTTCATTGCACTAGGATCTGGTAATATGGATGGTAAAAATTTTTATTCTTTTGCATTTTCTTAGGCATGCTTTATTAGCTAGTATGTGTTCTATTTTGGAACAGTACTAGATGTGACTGAAAAGAATATATATTCTGTTGCTGTTAGGTGGAATACTGTGTGTATATCTATTAAGTGCATTTGTTTGAAGTTTTAGTTCAACTCTGATTTTTTGTTGATTTTTGTTTAATTTATCTGTCTCTTTGTGATAGTAGGGTATTGAGATAATTGTATTGATATTTATTTGACCTTTTATGTCCTTAGAATTTGTTTTATGAAGTTGGGTACACCATGACTTGGTGCATGTTGAAAGTTGTTATCTCTTTATGTTGAATGGTTCTGTTAACTCATATGTAATGTTTTTCTTTGCCTTTATTGATCATTTTTGGCTTCAAATCCACTTTGTCTAAAATAGGATAGCAATTCCTGCTTTTTTTATGTTCTCATTTCAGGGAATGCTATCTTTGATCCTTTGATTTTGAGTCTGAGTTTCTTTTTGTTTAATGTATTCCTTCTATGCTGCATACAATTGGATCCTGTTACTTGATCCATTCTGCTAATCTTTGTTTTTTGACTGGTGAATTGAATCCATTTACATTGATAGTTATAACTGATAGGTATTGGCTTAGTTCTGTCATTGTGTTAATTTTATGTTGCTGTTTTTCTTTCTTTCCCTTCTGCTTAATTGTTATTCCTACTTGATGTATTCATTTTATTGGATCTTTTGACATTTTTAGCTTCCAGGATATATTTGAGAATTTTTTGGAGTATTGGTTTGGTGGTCACAAATTTTTTTTAGACTTTCTTTATCATAGAAGTATCTTATTTCTACATGAATTTTGAAAGATAATTTTGCAGGATACAACAGTTTGGGCTGGAAGTTGTTTTCTTTAAAACTTAAAGTGCTTCCTTCCATGGTCTCCTTGACTTTAAGGTTAATGTTGAGAAATCCGTTATAATTCTGATAGGTTTGCCTTTATAGGTGATTCATTAGTTTTCTCTAACAGCCTTTAAATTCTGTTCTTCTAGCTGGATATAGTGGCACAAGTGTGTAACCCCAGCACTCAGGAGGCTGAAGCAGGAGAATTATTGCAAGTTTGAGACCAGCCAGGGCTACGTAGTGAATTCAAAGCTAACCTGGGGTACATAGCAAGACCCTGTCTCAAAAAAAAATTATGTTTTTCTGTTTTATTTCTGGTATTTTAATCATTATGTAGCATGGGGCATTTTTAGGTTTTTGGATTTTTTCTGATCATGGTTTTTCAGGGTTCTATATGTTTCACTTGTCTGAATGTTAAATTCTTTTCCTATGTCTGGGAAGTTTTGGGATGTTTTTGTTTTTGCTTTTTGTAGCGGGGATCAAACTCATAAGCTCGTGCTTATCAGGCAGATGCTTATGCTGCTGAGCTAAATCCCTGGTCCAGGAAGTTTTTTTCTATTATTTGTGTAACACAGTTTTTATGCCCAACTTTCTGTCTTCTGATTTTTCGCCAAGTACAATTACTCTTATTTTTCATGTTTCCTTGTTTTTGAGAGCATGGATCGATCATTGACCACATACCTGTCCTTCAGTCTTCACATTAGTCAATCCTGGTACCCATATTTTGAAGCATTTTTTAATTTCCAGGATTTTTATTTGTAACTTTCTTATGGACATTCTTATCTATGCTGGGCATTCATGTTCTGTATCTTTTTCTTTAGTTTCACTGTTTATTAGTGTTATTGATCATTTGTTTTATTAGAGTCATTATCTGACTGATTATACCTTATTTCAATTCACCAAGTACATTATCAAAATGTTCTACCTCCATTGATACCTATTCAGACCTATCTGCTCTGTAGCTTATGGATTTTTCCCCTCTCAATGCCCCCTGAACCAGTTTTGGGGGTATTGGGAGTTTTGGGAGGCATCTTGTTGCTTTGTGATTTCATATTTTGGTTTTCTTGATTTTTTCCCCCTCTGGAGTTTGCAAATTTTTAGCCTGGTACTCCATTCTTTGGGAGCAAACCATAGTATAATTTTTGTGAAGACAATTGTATTGACTTATAGTAATTCAAACTACTAATTTCTCCGAGATCTATGCAGCAGTATCAGAACTCAAACGTATCACTAGACTAAATTTCCTTTTCTTTAGGACTTCTTTCTTGACAGTTTGCCTACTTCCTCTGAACCTAGCCTCTCACCACAGAATATAGCCACTGTGATCTTTCCAGTCGGAGCCCTGGCTTTCCAGCAGATTCTAGGAAAACCCTATTTGTCTCTCATGCTCTCCAAGCCCATCTTCCAAGGCTGTCTCTCACATAGAGTCTATGGAAGGGTGTCACTTCAGTCCTGAAACAAAATTCTCCTCCTGGGTGTTAGAATTTTCATCAGTCAAGTCGATCTACTGATTTTCAACTCTTTTGTCCTGTGTTGTGGGGAATTCAGGAACTAGAAGTGGAGCTCTTGTGTCCTCTTGGCACTGATGCCACCCAGTGGGTGACATCATCAATTGGAGATGAAATGCAAGTCTCCTCATCTTCCTGGCCCTGGTGTAGGGCTTAGGAGTCTGTCAGTCTTGGCTGGGGATGGGTCATATGGTTCCCAGGGCCTCCTGCTCCAGTACAAGGCCAGGTGAGTGTCAGTGTCGGCTGGGACCCCATTTAAGTTTTTAATCATTATTTTATATCCTAGATTAAATATTGATGGATTCTGAGAAATAAGAGTCAGCCCTGCTTGCTGAACCTTTGGCAAAACCAGAACACAATGCATAATGAGGAAAATCCTTTGCCATTTCCAGGAAATGAATCATGTTAGCTCAGCGGTCTTCTTTTTACGTTCTTATTTCACAGTCCCTTGTGAAATTTTCTTTGGAAATAGAGACCAATAAGAATTTAGCCTATTGCCTAAGAAATGGTCTAAAGTAAGCTGTATGTCATCCTGCAAAGCACATTTTGTAAGTCCAAATTGTGCACAAATATTTTTTTAAAACTGCTCCAGAATATAATAACATAAATGTTTGACTGCAGATAATAAGAGAGGATTCAGCAGCTGACAAAGGTTGTTCATGGAGGCCTCCCTTAGAAAACATTCAAGAGGCTCCCAAAGGCCTTTTAAAGGGAAAGGATCCAAACAGTAAGGCTGTTTCATGTATGAAGTTAAAAATGACAAAGAAAGATATTCATCATTTGCTTTCTGCCTTTTCCCAGAAACAGCACCAGGCACTGGGGACTTGGTGACTTGGAGGGAACATTTTGCATTCTTATTTTACAAAGTTTTGCAGAGCTGCTGCACAGCTCCGCTTAATTGTGAAAGCAGCCTCCTGGGCAGAAGCAAAAAGCAATGGATGCCTGTTCTTAGGCTGCTTGCTGAGAATATTGGAGCACATACCAGAACCACAGGTTTTCATAAATGCTTCATATCAGGAAATGAAAATGTGTTTCTACAAGTTTACAGGACCCAGGCTTTAGCAGCCACCTCCACAACCTGGCATTTTTCAGTCATTTTCTTGCTCTTATTTCTCAACTTTCTCCCATCATTCACTGCCTCCCTGTTGCTTCTAAAATAAATGTAACCTTTCACTCTGTTCTCTTTCCACTAATGCTAACTTTAAAAAGCACAGAGAATTCCTGGTGTAAGGCCACCTCTTGAAGACAGATATTTTATCACCAACTTCATGATGGAGACTGTAGAAACCATCACTTGCCAGGAAAAAAAGTCTTTTAGCTGTCATGTACTTAAGACTACCCATTACCATCTAGTCACATGGGGAGAAAATTATGAACCATTAGAACTACAGAAACGGCTAGGTGGTAAGGATCACTAGTTTATTTTCTTATTCAACAATTAATTTTGAAGTTTAAACTTCCCCCAGACCTATATCACACTGTCCTGAGCTGAAACAACCGCTCTGATTGTCGTGAATACAGGGGACCACTCCATGGGTGGGGAAACAGAAACTCCAGAGGCCTGACTGTAAGAAAACAGTAGAATTTCTACTTTTCTTGCAAGCAAGTTTGTCTATGCAGTACCATATGCCCAGGAAGCCCAATATTCACTAATTTTGTTTTGTTTTGTTTTGTTTTGTTTTGGTTTTTGTACCAGGGATTGAACTCATGACCTTGCACTTGCCAGGAAGGCACTTATGCCACTGAACTAAATCCCCAGCTCAAGCAGCCCAATATTAACAACAGCCTTCACCTTGTTCTGTTATACTCTCAAGATGTACTGTCCTTCTCTGTCCCCAAAGGAATGATTGCTCCTTTTCCCTAGTTGACATTCAATTCTACAGTAAATGTCACCAAATTCTATTCATTCACTATATTTGATATCTCTGATCACAAGCCCCTTCTCAATTCCTTTCTCAGCATCATCTCTGCCTCACCCTAGTTGGTTGAAAATAAATCCCTCTAAGCCTGATGATGAGGAGATAGGGCCAGCTAAGAATGAGTGCCTTCTTGGGCTCATACTTGATGTACACCCCAGTCTTAGTTCTGTAATATGTTTAAAAAATTATTGTAAAATATGTTTTGGTCAAAATCGATGTGGGCTTCCAGACATGAGACACAGCCTCTGGATATCATGATGTACTCATTCAGGTGATAGACCTGGGTTTAGGTGCTGTCACTTGGGGCTACAGGCTTAGAAGTTGCCCATGGCCAGGCAGAATAAGAGGTTTAATTATGTTTCTTTAGTTGTCATTTTTCTTCATGGACATTTCCTCACTGATATTCATTATCTAAGTTCATTCTCTAGTTTTATATCAAGATAGCAGCCTTTGTCATCACATATCACATTTGACATTTCAGGAGTCTCAATCAGGTAACTAGCACATGGAACTTTTTTTTTAAAGCACAGATATGATGTCCTTTGTATTGATCCATGATTAAGGGTATCATAAATAGAGTGAGACAAGTCACAGACAGTCATTATAATAATTAAGTACTGGGTTTTGGGATGTAGCTCAGTGATAGACATTTGCCAACCATGTGTGCAGCCTTGCATTGGATCCCCAGCATTGCAATAAAAATAGCAATAAAAGTATGAACATTTACTGGTGATTTACTTTATTAGAAAGAGTAGAAGCAAGGTAATATCCATGCAGCTTCTTTGTACTCTCCAGAATTTCCTAGTGTTTTAAAATACTTTCTTCATTAAGAGAAAGGGATGATTTCATTCCAGGATTTCCAAGTAATGTTTTATCTTTCAAATAGGATCTAAATGTGAGATGCCATTGTCCCTGTGTGTGTCTCATAGAAGGAAAAGACTGAGCATGGAGTTTCTGTGTGTTGGATTTAGTAATAAACCCAAGAACCCCCTGCCAAGTATGGTCTCTTCAAACTCCGTCTCTCAAGTACCTCTTGAGTTTTCCTCTTAGAGACATTTTTTTCTGCAACTATCTGTGTGTATTTTGACCTCTGTCTGGTCAGATCCTTGTGAGTAAATGCCTGGGTACTTTTACTTCCCTCTTGTGTGCCAAATGCACATAGGTTCCTCCCCATTACCTATTTCATCACAATCCTTGATAAAAGAGATCCTCACCTATTACCTTCCTTTCTTTTTCCAGTGAATTGGCTGTGGCCTTCAGGATAAAGCCCATCTTCAAGACCCTGCATTTAATTGCCCTCTAGATTGCCTTTAGTCATCCTCAATAACATTCTTTCCCACTATCATGTGTGCATGCGCACACACACACATTCTGATTGCCTTTATCTGTCTTTTGTAACTGTCTTAGTCACAAAGAACTGTTCATTCATGGTCATTCTTCCCTAAATTATTATAGTCGCCTCCTAACTGGTCTCCCTATTGCCAAGCCAAATCATTTTTATGTGAGTTATTGTGCTCATGAGAAATCTGGCTGCAAACTTGCACATTCTTTTAGATGTATAATGGTGCAATAGTGAGATACAGTCTTGGGGCCATGTACACCCAGCTCTACTCCCTACTACTTGTGTGAACTTATCACCTTTGGGCGCCACTGTAACCATAAACAAAAGAGAATAGCATTTACCTTGTCGAGGCTTCTTGAAAATGAAAATATAAAACCTGCAAAGCAGTCAGCACAGGGCCTGGCACAGAGAAGGGTTTTGCTTTTCATTCCTTCATTTTGTTATGCAAAGTCAGGCATCCCTAGGTCTGGCAGGTCTTACAGTTTTCCTTCCCAGAACTTTCCTTTTCGCACACTGTTAGTGCTTGCAGCTTATCAGTGCATGTCCCTTGTGGAAAACATCTGGATGATCTGAAAACAAAGTTTAAATTCTACGGAATTAATTTCCAGCCCCAGCCTTGAGGGGGAGGATGGAGAAAAGGAAAAAGAAATTAGTGATTAAAAGAAAACTTCATAAAAGAAAAAAAAAGATCTATATGTGAGTTACTAAGGGCCTATTACTCTTCTTTTCTGGTCACTTTGACTTGCTTGCAAGGCTCCCATGTTGGACACAGGTAAAATTTCTTCCCATAACTTTACCCTTGAAGAGCACTGACAAATCTTGCTACCCGTGGCTGAGGCAGAAGGATCACAAGTTTGAAGCCAGTCTGGGCAATTTAACAAGACCCTGTCTCAAAAACTGAAAAAACTTGGGAGTGTATCTCTGTGCTAGCACACTTGCCCAGAACATACAAGGCCCTGGGTCCAGTCCTCAATACAAGAAACAGGAAAAAAAGGCCCACATATTTTCTGCACCCTTCCAGAGATAATGTCCCATTTTTAAAAATCTGAAAAAAAAGTTGGGTTTTTATTATAATTGGATTTGCCAAATATAACACAAATAACATTTCCTACCTGATGATCTGCAAGATTATGTGAGAAAACAGAGCCTCCCTGACTTGATACCCAGTAAGAGTATTCTACCATTCCCAGAAGAAGAGCTGCAACACTCACATTTCCATATTCTCCTATCACGCCTCATCTTAACCTCCTCTGCCCCAAGCATAAGCAGTTTTTGAGAGGTTTTTGCTGAGTTAACTTTTATGTAGGTGGTGCTGCTATTTGAAATCACACACACACAAAAATTCCTTCTCATTTTAACAGTCTCAGACTGAAGCATTTATTCTTCGTTGTTGCTATTATTAGGAAGTATTTGCCAGTCAACTTTTATTTGGATGATTATGAGTTGGGTGGTGTCAGAAGAAAATTCAAGAAGTTGAAAGATAATGATCACTGGCTGGCAAGATGAAGATTTTCTCTCTCTGCTTAAACTCATGATACCAAGATAGTCAAGTATCTGCTTTGTTGTAGAAGCAGGAATTCTTGCATAAATAGAAACCCAAAAGTTGAATGCCTTATATGGAGTCATTCCTCGCAGAAAACACCTTAACATTTCTCTGCACAACTGACCATTCATGGAAATATAAAAATGGCTTTGTTATGAAGACTCTACCTTTAACACAGAATGTGCTATTAAGGATGTACCTGTGGTTCAGAAATAGAATTGTTTTGCTCGGGGAACAAAAGTCTTTTCTTAGTAAATTGTGAAATTGGAAGTCAGACACTCTCTTCCTTCTCTTGCTGCCTGAAGACCTGGATCAATAGTGGCTGGACTTTCTGACCTGCATGTCAGTTTCAAGTTCTGGTTTTTGACAGGAGGAAAGGAAGGCTCTAGAGAAGGACATTAAACACTGCAGAAACAGCCCCAACCAAGTCCATAACTGGTTTGATGAAAAAGCTAATTAATGTCTTCAGCTACTTTTCTTACTGTTCTTCTTTTTCTTCTCTCTCTCTCTCCTAGGTAGCTATAGATTTCACTGCCTCAAATGGGGACCCCAGAAACAGCTGTTCCCTGCATTATATCCACCCTTACCAACCCAATGAGTACCTAAAGGCCTTGGTAGCCGTGGGGGAGATTTGCCAAGACTATGACAGGTAAGAGACTTCCAGTCAGCTGGAGCCTTGACATCTCTCACATAGCTGGCTCACATAGCTGACCCTTGGAAGAAGTGTAAAAATTAAAACCAGCAGCTTCTGATGTAGAGGGTCAAAGAGAACAGAATAAAGTCTTGTTCCCCAGCTTCTCGTCCTCTCCACACCTTCAGAAACTGATCCTGTATCATTCTTACACTGGTCACCAAAATACTTTCTCAGCATTCTTCTTTTAACTGGCTTACAAGACCACTTACTGGCTAGCAGTTTTAGTTTCAGTTTTTGTTTTTGTTTTTGTTTTTTAAGTCTTAGTATGTGCCTTGCCACTCAAAGTTTGTTCATAGTTGATTCTAGACCTACTGAATTCAAATTGGCATCATGGCAGTCTTCCCAGAGTGTATGTCTGTGTATGCTTTGAACTTTTAAAAGCATTGGTTTACTGGACCTTATTACATTTAATCTTTACATGATCCCTAATATAGTAGGTATTATTTTTAAAAGGCAGAACTATAGAAGGAAGGATGTTAAGTAACTTATAAACTGTCACACAGCCAGAGTCAGGATTTGAATCCATGTCTACCCCACAGTTTAAATCCATAATCTCTATTTCATAGGCCCCCAAAACTGTTGGTAACTTTAGCAGTGATGTTGGCAGAGGTTCACTCTGTGTACCCATGCAAGTGTGTGAGGGTTTGCATATATGTATAGATAGATAGATAGATAGATAGATAAAATATTATTTATTTTTTGATGGTAAATATTGACCTTTCCCACCAAGAGAATTCCCTGTAAGAACAGAGTTACCTAAATTACATTAAAGTGAATTCATTCTGCTGCTTTAGTTTCCACATAAAAGTGAAGGAGTTCAGGGGTTTTTCGGAGGAAGTTTTCTTGAGGTAGAACCAATGTGCATGTAAATACACACAAATATCAGGTGATTTTCCAGTGTGATTGCAAAACAAAGCCAGTTTTTAATGAGCAGCAACTAACTGACCTTTTAAGTAAGGAAAGTAAAGAAAGCAGCACTATCCTCCAGGTTTCACACAAATTCTGCAGGACAGCATGATTTCTTCTCTTTCTCATCTTTTAATTGGTAATAACCATCTTAAAACTCTGTTCTTGCACACCCATGGAAAATGACACATCCTAGGGACCAAAACTTGCAGAGAAACAGACAGGTCAGGCCCAATACGCTCCTGCCTGCTGGCATGCCTGGAGTCAGTCTGGTCATCACCGGTAAATCAAATGGGACATGAAAGCAATGGAAGAGTGAATTACCAGGTCAAGTAAAACCAAAGAGCACCAAATACTCAGGCCGTCGTGACATTTCGCCTCCTCCACACACACAAGGCAATCAACAGTCATTTTTAATTATCTGGTTGAAGAAACACTTCTTATGCATAACCTTGAGAGATAGACTGTAAAGATAACTTAAGTTTCAGCTCTGATTTCTTGAGACTCCAACAACAATTGCTAAAGAGGTTTATGTTATATGGAAAGTTCTACTATGGAGAGAAAAGTTTGACAAATTACGCCTCTACTATTTTTGAAACTTGTTCAAACTTCTCCAAGACATAAAAACAATAATTCTCTACCTATGTTTCCTCTTATACACATACATATACATGTTAGCAATCTAATATAATAACATATACATATGTAGAGATAAGGAGGGGAAAGGACATTTTCAGGATGCCAGATTTTTCAATCTTGAAATGCACATTTGAAAATAAAAGTTTTCCAAGCATGCCTATATCTCACCTATCTGCATGCCTGTAGTCTCACCTAATCTGGAGGTTGAGGTGGGAGGATCACATGAGGCCAGGAATTAGAGACCAGACTGAGCCACATAGCATAACCCCATCTAAAAAAAAATTAAAAAAGATAAAGTAGGTAAACACGTTTGTCTCTAAATCTGCAGGGAAGAAGGCAGTCCAAAAATGAATTCCACAGAGAAGACTGGCAAGTTGTCTAGAATTTAAGATACCAAGTCTAAGTGCTCCATTATGGTTCTGCAGCAGATTTATTGAGGGATCGGGATACTAGCGTTGCTCAGGCAGCATTTATGGGATTCTCTCTGTTGAGAATCTCCACTTCCTGGTGCCTCCCATGCAAAATGCAGATGCTGTAGTCACAGTGACAAGTACATCTGCTAAAACTTCTACCCCTGTAAAATTAGAACCAGACAAAGTCTGGGGAGTCTTTTGTATTCCTTCAAAAAGGCAGATTCAATATAAAAATAAGATAAGACATCTTGGCAGCTAGATGAAGAATTACCATAAATGATGCTTTTTAAACTTGTAATAGGGCAAGGCTGAAGTTATCCTCCCCAACTGGCCAAGAAAATCAACTTTCTGCAGCTCAGGGGAGCAATATACATATTTATATAAAGAAGGCAGCTCAACATTAAAATGGGCAAATGCTACAGAAGAAAAGAAGGATTGAAAAACCTTGATAATCTTTTAAAAGACTCCCTAGTAGAATGTGTAATGCAAGCTGTTCATCTGAAAACCGACAAGGTTCTGTGGTTTTTCCTTTGTGTGGGTGGACAGACAATAGACAGGCAGAATCGGGAAATTTCAAGTCTGGGCTCTGGAATTAATTTATTCTAGCATCAAAATCAGTGAGGTTGGTGCTTTAAAAGAGACACTTGAATAAAACTGACAAAAAGCATCGTTTCCCATCCTGCAACAACACAGTTTTTTAACCCCTGAGAGCCTTAGATATTCCTCTGTACCTCTGACAGCCAAGGGTTTGCTTTCTACCTCATTCAGTCATCACTACTGGGTCTTATGAGGTGATCCATGAAGGAGAACAGCTTGAAAAATGCATGAAGCTCTTCTCTGGGTGGCCTCAAAGTGAGACCTCTGCAAATAGCTGGTCCTTAAGCCCAGAACACAGTCCTGCCTGCTATGCTAACCTCTGCCTGCTTAAAGAAAGGCTGCTGCCTGTACTCTCTACCCTGCCTCTCCAAGCACCACTTACGCTTACTTGCACAAACACACACGCAGGTGGGTACGTGCACAAGCGCACATGTACACATGCACAGTTCTACAAACAGGTGTGCATGTGTGCAAACACAACGTTACATATATGCACATGGTGTACACACACTTACAGGCCCACACAGGCTTATGCACCCCCTGCTGGCTGTAGCACTTCCCTAGCTCTTGTAGGCATCGTGATTCCTTACATTGCTTAAGGCTCCGGAGACATTCTTTCCTTGAGGCCAACAGGGATGTGCATCTCTGACAACCCAAAATGGCCTCCATTAAAAACAGTTAGCTATGTGCTATTAAAAGTATTGATGCCAAATACATTGCTTGGAAGTACAGATTGCCCGTTTAGAGAAGTGGCCAACTCAGGATGAGACAAGAATATCAGAAACTAAGGCAGGAGTCTTCCCTCACGGTGTAGTGGCTACTGTGCTAGAAGACAAGGTTCGAACTGAAATATGTTTTCAAGTGCAGAGCATTGGGCCAGTAATCAGAAGGTGAAATCACATCACAGCGCTACCTTCTCCATTCTGCCAATGCCATTCAGTGTTCTCAGCTTTGATTGTACACTGAAATCATTTGGAAAACCTTGAAATATACTAATACCTACCCCACCTCCCAGAGATATGATGTACCTGGCTGGCATGCATACTATAGCCAGGGTGTTTTTATTCTACTAGGTATCTGGGGTTGAAATTCACTGTTCAATTGGGAGAGATGAGTCTGTTGAGATGGCTAAGAACCTTTGCACTGCCTTCTGAGTGCCAGGCACCTCATGTGGCATTGTGAACACAGAAACATTAGTAAAGCAGAGTCCTCTCACAAGTGGTTCACAGTCTCATGGGAGAGAAAGACATGCAGGTAAATCACAGCCCAATATGGCCAAAATAGCATTGCACTATGAAGGAAGGAACTGCATAAATCAGGGCAGGGGGTGCCTATTCTGCTGTTTTTGTTATTAGAACATGGGTGGACCGTACCAGCCTCCTATGGAGCACAGAGTCAGCAGAGGTGATAGAAACTTCCGAGCATGGGTCCCTATGACAAGTAGCCAGTCCTCAGATCCCAGTTCTGCTATCTCTGCTATCAGAAAATTTATAGTCTCTGGGTCTTGGTGTCTTTGACTGAAAATTGAAGATGTAGTTAACTTCCCCTCATGCAGCTGTAAGACCTGGATTTAAAGTTGGTAGCTAACACAGGTTCCTGCCTGTGGTAAGTAATAAATAATGGAAGGTATTATTTAATCCTCTAAATTTATTTTTAGAAAATAAACTTAGCACAAAGCAAAAAGAAGTACAGTGTCAGGTCTGGAAGTCATCTTGGATCAATGATCCTTAAATAGTTTTTGTTTTTTCACACATAAAAAGAAGTTTGTAAAAATTTTTTCACTGAACCTGACATTGTTCAATTTAAGTTTAGATAGTGATGAAGAATGAAAATTCTAGAGTATATAAACATTGACTTTTAAAAACAAACTCATATATGGCTCTTGTGACTGTCCAGTACAATCTAAACACCACAGCTGTTGATATCTAGCATCATTCCTTTAAAAAAAAATAGCTGAACAAGTTCTTCAGCTCGGATGATGATTTTAATTGTTTCACCATCTCATTTTCCATTCTACTTTTCCTAATTTTATCCTAATGTAACCTAATAAATTTTATTTTAAATTATTTTATTGATCACTGCATCACACAATTCTATAATAAAAAATGAATACTCCCCAGAGTTAATTTTTAATTTCAAACATTTTATTATGAAAATATTCAAAATACTTAAGAATATCTTCTGAGTTGAATTTTTATTACAATTTATGAATGGTGTATAACTGATCAAAATATACACATATTGAGACTGTTGGTGTTTAATTACTGTATTTCCTATAACAGGTAAAAACTTACTGAAAAAGTGATCACTGAAATAGATAGTGGAGATCCTTTCCAGTTAGTTTCTATATCTATGGATGAGAGTTACCTATTCCTCATATAAGAGAGTCCAGCATCTACCTGAGCCCAATTTTTTTGTTGTTGTCAAGAAAATTTCTAAGAAAACTTTGTCTTATAAACAAGCATATGGAAATAGAATGAGTTTAATCAGCAGTATTACTTATTTCCTTCAATTTCAAGTTATATACCAAAAAGACATAATGATTGATCATCAGAATGCATTTTTAATGATACACTAGCTGACATTAGCACTCCCTACAATTTTTGTAAGGTGAAAGTCGCCAACCTCCTGACTTGCGAAAGGATTTGTTTCCTAGTGATTTGTTCACATTTAGAGTTGTTCTTTTATTTGCTGCTGTAAGGTTTTATACTATGAACAAATGTGCCACAGTGGATATGATTCAAAACAGGGAAAAGAAAACCATTGTGCAAGGAAAAGTGTGAATGGAGAATAGGTCAGTCCCTCATAGACACAGAAGATCATTTTAGCAGAAATTACAACTGGGAATAGAGGAACCGAATACTGATGTCTCTTCAAATAAGACAAAGCAAAGCCATGCCCTCATATCTTCAGAAGGGCTTTGCATTTCAATGTACCTTAATTTTAAGGTGACCACATCATACAATAGCCTTTATTAAAATATCTAGGTGCTCTAAAATACCATCTTGCTCTAAGTTAGTCTCCATGTCCTTAAGATAAAGTGATTTTTCTTTCTTTGTTTTTATTAACCTCTCATTTCACTTCAATGTTTTTCTTAATAGTTGGGGCTAAAATGTTGATTGAAATGAATTTTTTATGTAGAGATCATTTGGCATGGTCATTTCCTAAGATAGTACACTCACTACCATTGAAGAACATGGGCTCCTTTATTGTATTTTGTATTATTTCATTCCAACAGCCACAAATGTTGCCTTTACCCTTTGGTGAATGACATTCCAGAATTTGGCATCCTGATGCTTTCTTTTGAGTTCAACATTTCTTCTCTTACTTCTTGTGTAAGACTCTTCCTGCCTGGTTTTATTTTCAAACAGTAAGAATGGACATTTAAATCCTTTGTGCTTAGGTTTGAAATTTTTTCTTTAGTATGTTTATTAGTTAGAGGCTTTGTGGTGGCTAACTTCAGAGAATTTATCCCTCCTGGCTCACTTATTATTCCCCTTGTAGGCAAAGCATTTGCTCTACCTTCTTACTCTTGAAATTTAATTACACAATAGAGCATCATGCTCTGCAAACTTAAAATACCCAAGGGTGACTTAGAAGGTATAAAAGGAATATCATTAAGATGGAAACACTGGTTTAGTGATTAGAAATGGATAGAATATTAGATCTCGTCAAAAAAGAAAATAAAGCACGTGGAGCCTCCTAGGTTTCTACATTTTGATGTCTGAACCATCTTTGAGTTGGAAGAGATAGAACCTTCTCCTAAACTTAGCTGACAAGTTTCTTCCCTCACTCACTACCCCACTTTGGTCAAGGGGAATTGCCAAAGCAAAATATTTCAATATTTCCAGAGACCAGAAGTATATTTTCTGAGAGCTGTGGCTAATATTTTATAAGCTCTCATGAATCTCTATGTATCCGCATTGATGCTTTCTCTAATACATGCTGGAAGCAATGCACAGCAAAGCCTGGATCAACACCACAATGAAGAAGAAGGAAGCTGGTGATTTTCTAGAGAATTTAAACTTTGGTTCCAAAGGATGCTGGCTTCCTTCCATCTCTAACTGCAAGTGTCTCAAGTTGACAGTGTTGTGGTATTTTGTCAAAGTCATCAATGGTTACCAACGACTTCTAAATCGGGTGGTGAAGGGTGAACACGTGGCTTCACTATACTTGTGTCAGATAGACCAGGAGGAAAGTGTAATATTTTGCTTGTAGAAAATATTCAGGAGTGAGCCCTATCTGAGTTCCTTTCCCTACTGACTATCAAGAACTGATAAATTAGTATTAGTCCAAGAAAAACTCACAGTTGTGTTTTTAATGGGAGAGGTAGTAAGTGATAAATGGCCCAAGAAGAACATGCTGTCTACCAAGATCAATTCTAGAGACCCATTGCAAAACCTCCCTGACAGCACCTTATCTACTTAAGGAGGGTGTTATATGTTGTCTAGTTAGGAAGCCTGGCTTCTAGAACTGCCAGTAGGAAATCCCACTTAATACTAGATATAACCATTAAATTACAGTGGTATCACAGAAAAGGCATCGGCTTTGGAATCACACAGTACCCATGGTAATCACTCTAGGCCACATAATCTTTTTGGACTCTATGTATTTATCTGTCAAGTAGAACTAACAAGTAAGTGGAACTTCAAGGTTTATGTGCGAATTAAATAAGCATATGCATTGCCTAGCATGATCTTGGCACCTTACATATGTCAATAAATGTTAATTATTCTCTTTTCCATCTACATATGGGGCCTGGGATTTAGCTCAGTGGCATAAGCGCCTGCCTGGCAAGCAGGGTAGTTTGATCCCTGGTACCAAAAAATAAAAATAAATAAATAAAAATAAAGTGGCTTGAATATTCTCCATCTTCTTATCAATAGTATGGTAAAACTAAAACACACATGAATAAGTAAATTAGAAAAATTCCAATGTGCATAAGAAAAAAACATGTATGTGACTTTCACAGGCTCTCATAAGAATTCAAACTTCTTTACCTGGCCACAGCTGAAACATTAAGCTCATGGATTATCTAATCATCAGCTGCTTAGTGAGCACACATTCTGTGGCAGGTACAATGTTGAAGGTAGGAGTGAGATCAATTAGTGTCAGAAAGGAGTGGAGATACAAAGATGTTAGTACAAAGGACAGGGTCCCTTTGAGTTCGGGAAATAAAAGAAGATATAAATAATTTACAGATGCTTGTATATGATAAGGTGGTGGACACGTGAATCTTGTAAGTGAAGCTATACTCCGTCAAGTAGCCAGCCTTATAATTTTTCCAATGTTTTTTAATAGCTCCCTAGAATCAGGCTTTTCCATGGTAGATCCCTGCCTCTAATTAGCAATATGATCTGTGGTGAGTCATATTTCTTCCATGTGCCAAATGGGAATGATAATCTCTCATGTTAAAAAGTGTTAAAGTTATCTACAAGAAAGTTCCCAGTATAGTCTACTGTATCAGTTACCTAATTCAGGATCACTTTTCAAAGGAAACAGAAAGTTAGGGTAAGGATGGGTGTGTAA
Source organism: Dolichotis patagonum (assembly GCA_004027295.1). Lineage (NCBI taxonomy): Eukaryota > Metazoa > Chordata > Mammalia > Rodentia > Caviidae > Dolichotis > Dolichotis patagonum. The sequence goes on along the minus strand of PVJX010005947.1, from coordinate 23,036 downwards.
AATCTGGGGCCATTTTAATCTTCGGTAGAAAATCTAGCAAAAACTTAATGGGAAGTTACAGATTAATGACCATAATGAATGTAGGGGATGACTCCTTAATTGTTAATTATTTATCTGCCATTGCTATTGTCCATTACCACAAGTTATCTGGAAGTGTAAGCCAACCTAGGTCTAGCAACATGTCTGATGAGATAATGTACAGATTCATGCATCTCTTCTTCATCAGATGGACAAATGAAGCAATTTCATCTTTATTCTTGTTCTTGTTTTAATTTCAGTGACAAAATGTTCCCAGCCTTTGGATTTGGTGCCAGGATACCCCCAGAGTACACGGTGAGTGGAGATGGGGTCTTTCACTTTGCTCTAGTCTAGGGGTAATTTTAATTTCTTTCACTTTTGGCTTTTGACACAACTATATTAACAGGATCTGGAGAGTCTGACATTGTCTTCAAAACCAGTGAAAGACTCATCTCTGATGAGACCCAATTTCCAGGTATTTTGAATGAGTCTTCTACAGATCCGGGTGAAGTGTTTCATTGTGCCATGACTTGTAGTTATGGTCAGAGTCTGAGAAAAAGAGAGTTGGTCTCCTGGAGTCAAAGCCATAGATCTCCCTAGGGAAAAATCCCCCTGACAAGGCCAACTGTGAAAGTCAATCACTGATGAGTTACAGTAATGAAATCTACAGGCTCCCTCATCCCAAGTCTTTTAGTATCAATCTTGGATGTGAGGCACAGAGGAAGTGCTAAAGAAGCTTAGATGACTAAAAGGTGAAAGGTCTTGTGAAGACACTGAAATTCTACTTGGATTTGGTACTGATTTCTTGAGACCCAGGGATAGCATGTGGGGAGATACTCACTGAAATGAGGTTGAGGCACAAATGATGTGGAGAGACATACGTGTTGCAATGAAGTCGAGGCTCTCTGCTGTGTTCTACCATGGGCTCCTGGGGAACACACCCTCACAGACAATTCAGCCCTCCTAGAGAGTCAGGGCCTTCAAAGGCACCAAATCCCTTGCCACAGCCTTTATCCACCAATACCTTGGTGGTTCAGCTAAGTGCAAGCAGCACTGGTCAATCACTGGTATCTTTTTTTATGGACAATTTCTAAGCTGCAAGATAGTAGAAAAATGCCAACATCTGCTTCCTCATCAGAGCTGTTAGACAAAGGTCTTCCCTTTGTCTCCTTTTTTGAAAGAATCCATCTCTTTGTGACTACTAGGCTTAGCAATGCATGTAGTGGCGTATCTCCTTGACCTGTCTCCCATTCTGTTTGCTTCCACACTGGCTTCCCTGATAGGAATAACTGGAATTCTAGAAGGTTTTATTGGAAATATAGCACATATAGAATATAAAAGTAATATGGAATATGGGAGTTATTGACTGAGCACATCATTCAGGCCACAAAGCATACTTGACAGTAATTAACTATAGAACTAGGCAATTTCCCATAAAATATCTGATCTCTAGCTCTTTTGAAAACCCAGAAAAGCAACACTAAGTTTAAAAATGACTCATACAAGAATTGATCAGAGCCAAGAAGATACCCCATCTGATATCCCATCTGAAGGAGATAAAGTCCACTTCAGATGGAGTATCAGTCTCATAATCTGGGTAGGTCTGTGCTCTCCTACTTCACAGAGCTGCTGATTATCAAAACTGGAATGTTTTTATAATCAATAGCCACCAGTCCAGCCATCAGGGATGCTTGTGCGTCCTCCACCATGCCAGGTGGTCCTCCAGCACTAGCTTGGGCCAGCAGCACTCACAGAGCTGTACAGCATGCCTGCCTTTTCTCATCCATGACATCGTACTGATTCCTTTCCTCGAGTCCCACAGGACTGGAAACGTGAGATTTGGATGTGAGCAGTATACTTGAGGGATGGAAAGAGCTCAGTAGAGTGAAAAACCAGAATGAAGTCAGTGTGGGGTATGTCAGTATTAAGCCAGTTACCACTGCAGGCAGCTGGAGCCTAAGCCTGCTAAAATGCTATTGGAGACAATTCAGAGCACACATAAGTAGACCCCAAGAAATAAGGGAGCTGGGCTGTTTATGCATCACAGTCCATCAATCATTGATGATGTGTAGCTCCTAAGGGACATTTCCTCAACATTTTCAGCATGTCTCTTGGGCAGACAAAGCAAGCTCCAGAGGCAGAGAAAAACCTAAGTAAATAAAGCAAGTGAGATGGTTGGAACTCAGCAGGAAGGTGGGGGGGGTTTAGGAGACAGATACCAACAATCTCACCTATGATCTCCCACTAAGAAAAGAGGAGACTTTTAACGCAGTAACCTATTTTATAGCACCCAAGGGAGTTGGTGCTCAGAAATAGCCTTTGAAACGGAATTCTCCATCATACGATTCAAGACACGTGTCCAGATGCCAGACATCTCATTTCTTTTATCAAGTACTATATTTGGAAAGAAAAAAAATAAGTGATGTGTTCTTTGACCTTATATATAGTTCCTGCCAGGTAGGGGGATTTTTGTTGGAAGATTAGAGGGTATATGTATTACTCTATTGGTTTTCAAAAGTGAAATTGAGTGTGTTTTACCTGTGTATACGTGAAAATCTTCCTGCTCTGTAGTTTTTCTTATCACATTAGAATGATTCTTAAATGTCAACAGCTTAGCTAGAAATTTTATAAGCATCACCATGTTGAGCAGACAGCTTGGGTAAATGAGGTGTTTTTTTAGTCACTGAGTCAAAATAGAGCTCACCCAAATCTAAGTCTTCAGTCTGTAGTTAGTTCTATCTAGAAACTGCTTGGAGTACATTTTTCTGAAATTGTTTCTTGGATTTTGATATCTTATTTTCTCCTACTGTCAGCATTTATCTGATTCTAGAAAATCTTCCTGTCACCTCAACTCCACGGGGAGCTTAGAATTCATCCTCCATCTGAGATTGATTGTGTAATGGCTTAAAATGGTTCCTGCTACTTTAACTTATAATGAATGTAACCACATTTGTTTGCAAACTCCACATCCTGGTGCATTCTTACTGGATTAAAGTTGTAATTCTCTTTTCTTTCTTCTTAAATTTTAATTGGTGTCTAGGTCTCTCATGACTTTGCAATCAACTTTAATGAAGACAACCCAGAGTGTGCAGGTAAATCACAGTGTAAAAGAGCCAGTGTCTCTCAGCCTTGTGTGCACCTTCCTAGGGTTAGTTTCTCTTCACTGATGTAGCATTGACTGTCCATAGAAGAGCAGGCTTTCTGGATCACATTAAAATATGGTACTCCAAGGGCATCTGAGAACCATTATAACAAAGTGAGAAAATAAAAGCTGGAAAAGACAGAATGTAAAAATGATATTGAGTTTGCACCAAGAATATTGATCTCAAACTTGAATTCTTCTGGCGAAAGAAAATGTTTTTACCCCACCCATAGTAATGAAACATCAATCTTTTGTTTTTCAAGTTTTTACCTAGGATTTATTTTTCACAACTTTCTCTCTGCCCAGATATAAGGACGGGGGGAATCACTGACACCTTCAACCTGTTGACCATAGGCATGGCCTTAGTGATTTTTTTTTTGCCTTAGTGATTTTGAGCATGAATCTTCATGGCTTTGTGCCAGAAAGAGCTCTCAGAGACTCTGTCTCATCTACATTTCATTATTTCCAGTCATAACTTCCTCCATATGATTCCACAAAATGACACTGAACCCATGATGATCAATTTTGTTCTAGAATTCTTTTCCCCATTTTCTAAATAACAAATAGAGTCCAGTGCATTGGTTGGTATGAAGGCTGTAAAATATTGTTAAGATAGAACTGTCTGTATTTCTGACCTCCTGCTTGTCAAGGAGAAAAGAGACTTTTCCAAGGTTAACTCAGATTCAGTGAAGTATTGCAGCATCCAGCAGTGTCTTTCACAAACTTGACACTTAATGTCTTAGAATATGACATCTGTATCACTGAGCTTGAATATGGTAACCTGTGAGACGTAATCGCCAGTCTGTTACTGTTCCTTCCCCTCATCCTGCCCATCTCAGTTAACTATGGTTTACATTCCTTCATCTCCCAACTACTCCTATTCTTTAACAATAAGAGTTTTCCACTGAAGCACAATAAAATGCCTACTCAAGTTGCTTATGGTTTCACACTCTTAGAATTCCTTTGCCTGATGCTTTCGAAAAGGAAATCAAACTTGCTTAACTGAGGCAAAAGCATGAGACTCAAAAATGATAAAGAGCTTTTATTTGGCCTCACTTAACTCCAGAACCCAGCATCACAGTAATGTGGCATCTGTGTTTGGAACGACAAGCATCTGTATCTGAGGCAGGATAAAGTGGGTGCAGCCTTTCCAATAAAGTCGGAAGCGTGCATATAAGGCAGAACAGCACAGAAACTTCTCATCCAGAGCGCCCAAGAGTTGATTGGCGATGCATGTGACAAAGGAGCACAATCTCAAGAATGACCTGTGTGGATCCGATATCTAGCTAAACTCAGGAGCAGTGTGCTGTTTCAGAGTGTAAAGGGTTCGGAGGATGAGCTGAAACAGGGGAAAGCAAGAGGTCACAGGAACACAGACATAGCAAGAGGAGCCATTTGAATGAATGCTACTCTTGCTGGGGAATCACGTTTATGGCATGAAATGTGGTCCAAGTCCACCAGGTACTAGGGAAGTTGCCTCTCCCAGAAACCTCCCATGCTGTCAGGATTTAAGGAGAGGCTTTAAAGGAGAGGCTGACAGTGATGGCGAACATCACACATTTGTGCTCCCATAGAGAAAACACTAGCCATGTCATTCACCCACGACACCCCCAGTATTTATCTGCATTCAACACTGTCTGAAGCTCTTGGAGAGAACGCAAAACTGAGTCATGATTCTTTCCCAAAAGTAGTGTAACATCCAGAGAGATGACAAGAGTACATATAACTCTTCCAGTGGCCCAGGTAGAACATACTAGAGTCAATAAGGTGGTGCGGATAGAGGAGAATTAAAGCTGGCTGGCCTGGTGGCTGAAATTACAGCTTAGATGGACCTAGATTTGTATCCTGTGTCTGTAACTCACTTGAAGTCTGACCGGGGGCAGATCATTTAACCTCTCCAAGCCTCTGCTTCTTCACCTATAAAATAAGTATAAACTCTGTTTCATTATGCTATAAAGGTCTAATAAAATCTTGTGTGTCAAATAGGATGTTAGAGTAAGTTTTGTGGAAATGGCTACTTTTTAATTTTGGGGGGGGTCTTTTTGAGACAGCATCTCGCTATGCAGTTCAGGCTGCCTCTGAGCTCACTTTGTAACCTAGGCTGATCTCAAATGCGTGACAATGCTCCTGCCTCAGCCTCTCGAGAGCTGGGATTACAGGCGTGTGCCACCACACTGAGCTCAGAAATGGTTACTTTTGACTTTAGTATTTAATTGGGGGAATGATTTCCGTGGAATGGGAAGAGCAACAAGAGCGATGTGGTATTCCTTTTTATCTTGAAAATACCAATGTGGTGTTGATAAGGACTATTTAAACAAATGTGTGTGTGGTTATAAATGCATTCAAAGGGACTACAGAACTATTGATCTTTGCCAATTTCACTCTAGGGATTCAAGGCGTTGTGGAAGCCTATCAGAGCTGTCTTCCTAAGCTCCAGCTCTACGGTCCCACTAACATTGCCCCCATCATTCAAAAGGTTGCCAAGTCCGCCTCAGAGGAGACCAACACCAAGGAGGCATCGGTAAGGAGAAAGGCAGCTCACTTGCTAATGGGAGGCTTTCTCACCTGGGTATTGGCTCTAACAACTGTCTCAGTCTGACGGTAAATTCCAGCTTTTCTACCTGTGTGAATTTGGTCAAGTGACATAGTCTTCCTTTCCCTTCAGTCTCCTCATGAGAAATGGAGACAATCAAACCCAACTCTGCTGGGTTGCAAATCTTAGAGAAAACACATCAAATGTCTGAACACAGGAGACTCAACCATGGAAGCTGCTGTATTCACTGAGCTATGTCCCACCCACCTCTGGTCTCAGGAAAGAAAAAAGCATGCTTTCCAATGCACCCATACTACAGATGGAAGGGAAGCACCAGAAAAAGAAAATAATAAATGTCCTACATTCTGGTGATAAAGTACAGCAATACAAAACATCACAGCAAATATTGATTTAGCATTCTTCTTTTTATTTTTTTAAGAAAAAGCAAACCAAGGTACAAGACTCCCCAAAACTTGACCCTTTTCCCTGATATTTTACAAGTAGCTATATTTGGACAATAAATTTTCTATGCATTATCTTAAATGATATCAATTTGTTTCTTTTTAGCTTTGTGACTTTTTTCAGGTTTAGTAAAATATTACTGGGTTGAAATTTACTCTGTAATTTGAGTCTGGGTTCCAACATTTCCATAAAGAAAATAATATTATATGCCTTCATCTTCTTACATTAATTCATCTAACCTACTTGCACTGTACCTATGTTCCTACCCCTGTCTCATGTTGGAACGGACAAAAGGTTCATACTCCCATCCAAGCAGGAAGATCATTGTGAGTTGAGTCCAACCTGGGCTACTGAGTGAGCTCAAGGCCAGCCTGAACTATAGAGAGACCCTGTCTCAAAAAGACAAAAACAAAACAAACAAACAAACAAAAACACACTTCTACCTAATGTCCACCTCTACTGCTGTAGATTAGAGCATGTCCCCTCTCAGTTATCCAAGGACAGTGGCTCAGAAGTTATTTTCTTGCTCTTTCTCCTTATCTAGTTTTCCCTTTCTAGTAGAGAATCAATCCCATTAGCAGGTATTTCATAGTACCTCCGGTTTATGCTAAAATCATCTTCCCCTTGGCTCCACTTTACCCTTATTATGACTCTTCACAACCCTACACCCCCAGTCTACAGACAAGTCATTACAAGAGTTACCTGTGCTCACCATCTTCATCTTCTTTCTGGTTCCTCCACCCAAGCCCACCAGAATTTCCTCACCAATATGGCACTGAAAACTTGCCGAAGGCAAAAGTACTCCTATGTTGCCAAACCCAGAGATCCAACTTGTCTTTGTCTTGGTGCATCAGTGGCTTTTGATCCAGGTGGCCACATTCTCTATAAACACTTTGCCTGGCTTCTACAGCACTTTTTCTTGTCTTGCTGACCACTCCCTTATCGGTCTTTTTTTTTTTTCTGTCACTCTCCCCCCTTCCTTCTCCTCTTGACTTCTAAATGTTAAATCTCCAGATCCAAGATCCCTTGTTAGCTTTGCCTACTAATGGTCACGAGCTAAAATTTTTAGGCAAACTGTGCCAAGCAGTCTGTTGCCATAAGGTTTTCTCTTTGATTTTGCGGATTTTTTCCAGAAAACAAAAGCCTCTCTTTATTCAAACAGAAGCTCTAGTATACTCAGTGACTATCCCATCTCATCTATATGCATTTTTCTAAACTTCCAAATTTTGGAAGGAACTGTTGGTGCTAGGTGTATTGGAACTGTCCATCAGGGTTTTGATTGAGCAGTCTGGGCTTGTTATCTCTAGCTAGATTAAACCTAAAAGGATCAGATTTCAAATCCTGATATTCTCTTTGGATCAGGGGCTGTTAATCTTTTTTGTTCCATGGACCCCTTTAACCACTGGTAAAGCTCATATACCCTTTCTCAGAAGTATGTTTAAGTGTACAAAATAAAATATAAAGTAAAACAATTGTATTAAAATGCAAGTTAGCAAGATATTTCTTAAATGTGCCATGGAAGCATAGTAAATATATTAATAAAAGGCTTCTTTTATTTACATACTAGATTATGAAAACCAGACCTAATCTTATAATATTGCAATTTCTTGGTGGTGTTAAATATAAATGTTACACTGAAATATCTGTAGCCTTTGTAATATAACAGGAAATACCTGTGATTTCTACTGGCAGCTAAATCAGATAAAACTAGTACTAATTTGATGATTATATTTACAACTGATAAATTTCAGTCATAGATAAGTGAAAAATTATGATATAATTTACCCCAAGTTCACAGGCTTCCTGATTTCTTTCAGCTGTTCTTAGATCCACATCTAACTCCATGGCCCCTGCTCTAGCTCAAGGGACAACAAACTGTATAACACAGCTGTTTTTCAGTGGCTTACAATAAAAAAAGTCTTTATATTTTTAATGGTTGAGAAAAGAAAATACCTTGTGACACATGAAAAGTATGTGGCATTCATATTTCAATGTCTATTAAGTTTTATTAGAGTACAGCTAGTCCTGGGCATTTTCTATATTTGCAGTCTGAAGTATACGATTCTCAAAACAGGATTTATTCAAAATATGGCCCTTCTGTTCAACCTTACTCCTTTTAAAAATAGCAACTTGGATTTTTTTATTTTTCCAGTGCTGGGAATTGAACTCAGGGCCTCACACATGCTAAGTGAAGATCCTACCACTGAGCTACATCCTCAGTCTAGAATGATTTAATATTAGGTATCCATCTTTTTTTAAGTTAAATTTAAATACAGTGAAATTAAATTCCCCTGATGCTCTTGCCAATATCACAGGCTCAAAACTTTCTTAAGGCTGGTGGCTTTGTATGAAACAGCATAGTTTTCAAATCTTAAAACTCTTCAAAGCAAAAAGAACCGTATAAATGATTTTGTGCCACCCCTCATGTAAGAAATGGAGAGCCTGAGACCCAGAAGCAGTAAGGGGATTTCCTCCTGGCTCCTGCCTCCTGCTCTATTCTACTATACATTGTGCTTGTAATTGCCAGGAAGGTGGTTATTTAGGGTAGCAGTAAAGGTACGCTGGCAATGTTTGTCATCCCTACTGCTATGGTCACCATGAAATGAAACCATTAGGTGCCTAATGCTATTATTCTTCTTGTCTCCCCCACTGTTCCTGGCATCTGACAACAGCAATACTTCATCCTACTGATCCTGACTGACGGTGTCATCACAGACATGGCAGACACTCGGGAGGCCATCGTCCATGCCTCCCACCTCCCTATGTCCGTCATCATTGTGGGAGTGGGGAACGCTGACTTCAGTGACATGCAGATGCTGGATGGTGACGACGGGATTCTGAGGTCGCCCAAGGGCGAGCCTGTCCTTCGAGACATCGTCCAGTTTGTGCCCTTCAGGAACTTCAAACATGTATGCACATATGTCACGGGGGTTTTCCCATGGGAGAAGAGAACCAAAGCATGCTCACCTCCCCCAAAATGTTCACTGTGTTTGTAACCTTCTGCCATGCTTGAAGGAACACCAGACACCCTAAGCCAGGAGAGGTAGAACATAACTCTTTAGAGGAAAAAAAAGTGTAAACTGGATTACAGATAGAAGCTTTGGTAACTATGGTAGCCAAAAGTTCATTAATGCTTGCCCTGCCCATACAGCTTAGGATCTCTAGTGCTACCAGAAATGCCATGTACAGTTGGGCAGCTTGTTGCCTGCCCCAGGTGCCTGGCTGAAGTGTCAAGGACAAGCTGAAATTCAGCCTAAGTTCTGCTGGTCACACCATGTGCCTTCACTGAAATCTATGTTTTTTGTTTTCATTTTTTGGTTTTTGTTTTCATCTTGGTAAAATATATTTTCAAAATAAGAAACAAAGGATCCCATATAGTAAACATTAAAAATTTATGAACTTATTCAAAAACAAGTTGACAAAGCTTATTCAACCCTTGAATACATAAATAGTTTGGGATACATAAAGGGATACATACAGTAGTTTGATATTGTCAGGGAGGGGAAAATGCTGGAATACATTTACTAAAAGAATCTGGTTAAGTACCAAAATGACCAATAGAGTTTTATTGTTTTTATTGGTACATTTAAAATATTCATAATAACATTCCTCAGATGAAATTTGTACCTGAATGTGCTACATCCTGCTTCTTTTTTTCCCAGTCTGCTGCCCCCTCCCCTCTCTTATTTACAAAAGCTTTATTTCTACTTTTTTCCAACTTTCTTTTTTTTTGGCCTTTCTCTTTTCTTCATTTCCCCTCCCTCCTTTCTTGTTCTCCTCATTTGAACATTTTCTTTTCATTTTCCAATATCTGTTACACATTTTGGTCCTTATTTATACTTTTGGCTTCTCACACCAGGGAGATAAACATGTGTGTCTGATCTGTTTCACCTAAGAGTATGGTGTCAGGGTACATCGAGTTAGCTAGAACTGCCTCAAGTCTATCCTTCTTTGTGCCAGAATAATACTCCATTGTATAAAAACAGTCTCTTCTGTGCTGGGGTAACAGGTGTGCCTCGGCCAGCTTGGACTATAAAGTGAGTTCAAGGCTAGCCTGAACTACACAATGAGACTCTGCCTCAAAAAACAAAACAAAACAGTTCAAAAGAATGTAAAACAGACCAACAGAGTCTTCAAACAAATGAACTATAATCTTTGAAATAGATTATTTTCATACAATAAGTCTCTTACAGAGTAACAGCTGATGTACTGTCTTGGACCCTTAGCAGTAATAAAGCTCAACGTAGTGTTGCATTTTTTTCAGTGACCAGGCCCATTATACTATATCGAGATACGGTATTGAAACCATTTTCAATGGTGCTATAAGCATTTTTTCACATTTCCAAAATTTGCATATCAGTAAGTCCTTGGAGAGAGGAGTCTGAAATGTCCCCAAATGCCTACACCTACGGAGCTAAGATCACCCAGAGAACAACTTCCCTAGTTTATAAAATACTCCTTCCAGCTTCTCCCAAGTACATCCAAGAGCCCATGGGGCACAGCAGGTGGTCAGAGACAGTCCTCAGTACTCCTCTGTTTTGTGCCTCTTGTGAAAGGTGCCCAAGAACAGAGCATGTCCTCCGACCAGTGACACCCACTATGGCTTTGTTACATGCACTGCTACTGGTGCCATCATTATCAGCTACTATTCCTGGGAGCCGGTGGCTAAACCAAAATGTTCTGCAGTCTCTTTGGGAAAGAAAAGAGCCCCTTCCTTCACTAACATGCTGTCTCCCCATTGTCACCTGGATTATTCATGCAGGGAAGCCTACAGCCCTTCATCTCACCAATGCCTGCTGGAAACATCTTTGTTAGCTTCCACTGTGGCCCCTTCCTCCCTGGGTCTTAAGGCAGTTATTTTGGTCAGGAAGACAAAGCCACATATACCCTGCCATCCACACCAAGCTTTCCCACCCCACACCTATTTAGAAAGGCCTTTCTTCTTCAATCAAAACTCTCATTCTAATACACTGCTGGTGTTCCTTACAGCTAGTTTATCAGATATGGCCAGGTACATTGGATTCCAGTTCCATATTGGTCTGCCCAATATGAGTCCAAACTGGAATCCAGTGTACCAGAGAGATAGACAGCTACTGTCTATCTCTGTGTTAGAGCCTGTAGCAAGCACTCTTTGGTTGTTTGTTCTGTCATCATTTTAGGACAGGCTTTCTAGTGAATATCCAGATAAGTCAGCAGCCCCATAGCCCCAGCTGAATGCTATATTTCATAACCTGCCCAGACCTCCTAAGGAAGTAACTACACCAGTGTCCCTTAAATGATAAGAGTTATTCATAACTTTACTGCCATAAAATTACTAATCACCTTTGAAGGACTGCAGTATAATTAAAATCATTGAAAGAGAAGAAAATCAATCCTTGGCTGCAGAGTTGTCAAATGTCTCCTCTGGAAGTTCTGGGGGCAATGCCTGTGGGTAAAGTGTAAATGTGCCACCCTATCCTATCTTCCAGTTTTCCAGGAAGCTTTCCACATAACCGCATTTGCTAAGTGAAAGAGCCTCACCAAGTTGTCTGCATATGGAGTGGAGTCAACAAGAAGTAGTATTCTACCCAAGGCAGGATCTAATAGGCCAGGCCAAATGTGTTGCAGGAGTGTTCAATGACTTCCCAACAGAAAGGTGTTCTTCCAGATTTTCATGTCCTGCTACATTTTTTCAGCCAAACAAAAAAAGTACCCACTCCACTGGCTGCCACCCATCACTTTGCTCTAAGGGAAAGGATCACACCCTGGTAGATTCATAAATTCCCCCAGAATACTCTCTCCACTCCCCCACATGTTCATGTCCACACATACATGATTAAGAACCATGCCATCGTATCGTGAAAGGCTCAGCTCTACCCCAAGCTTCCTCTTTTCTCCCAAACACTCATGGACTGCCTAGATGTGATGCACATTCTGGAACCACAGCAAGGGAATAAAGTCATGAGTTCAGGCATTGAAGAATGCTCTGGAGAAATAAGTCCATGACTAGGGCAAAGATAGCAGCTGAGCTGGAAACCCACTGCCAAGCAACTATGAGTGGCTGTGAAGAACAAAAATGTTTCCATAGGACTAATTTAAAGCCTAGAGAAGGAGCCATGCAGAAAGCATCACAGCTTGGGCTAGGTATTTGAGAAAGGACAGAGACTAGGAGAGCCAGAAGTTGAAGGGGCCCAAGTGACAAGGGAAGTACCCCAAGCTGGGCAAGGAAGTGGGGTGCTGCTCACCATCTCTGTGCTATGCAGATGCTCTAGCAGGTCTGGGAATGACCAAGGCAGAGAGCTAGAGCATACTCACCCTCCTTCTCTTTATAGATCATTTCACTATCCAAACTAATCTCTTCTAAATTCGATAAACCATAAATAAAAAAGGTGAGGCACTTCCAGCATTTCATATAAGCAGTAACACATGAGTCGCCTTTTTCTGCTTTGCATAATTCATAGTTTTGAAGGAGACAGGGCCCAGGCTCCTATATATATAGCTCTGGACAAGTTACTTAACTTTTCTGCACCTCAGATTTCATCTATAAAATGAGGCAAATGCATTGGCAGAGTAAAGGTGGAGTAAGCTTAGCTCATTGCCTGATCCATGAAGGTAGTTAATATATACAGCCTTTATTCCTGTTATTATCAATGGACCTCACATATTTTGGTCTTCCTTCTAACAGATTCATGTTTGCACAGCCTCACATGCTTGCCACCAGCACAGATATGCAAGGAGTAGAAGACAACGTAGGACCTGTCTTTAAAGTACAATAGGCACTCACCACATGTGGTTATTTCAATTTAAATTTATTAAAATTAAAACTTACAACTTAGTTCCTCATTCATGCTAACAAGTGTATGACTCCCACATTGGACTTTCAAACTGAATGTTTCTATCATTGCAGATGGTTCTATTCTACAGCTCTTTTTAAATAACCTTTTGACTACAAGTGATAGCAAATCCATTCTGCAAGGGAGTGAGTGATTCTTACCCAGCAGCAGCAGTAGTCTCAAGCTCTCAGGGAGCGTATGACAGTGAGGGGAAATTATGCCACCATATCCTGCCTTCCACTTTCCCAAGGAAGAAGTTTTCATATAAGGACACTCTCTAAATGAAAGCTCCCCGAGCCTTACTACCTAGGAGACATTTGACAATATCCAGAGACATTTTGGTGGTGACACAAGTGGAGTGCTACTTGCATCTAGTGGGTAGAAGCCAGAGACACTGGTAAAATCCTCCAGTACCTAGGAGAATCCCCCACCCAAAGAATTATCCAGTCCTAAATGTCAATAGTCCCTATGTTAAGCAAACACTCTGGTTTTGTATAGCTAGAACTTGTAGACTAATGGCTACTGGAGATTTTTTTCCCTGTGATTCAGTAATGTGAGGTGAGGGTCAGCAATTTTTGATTCCCTCTGATATTCCCTACTAATGTATAATGGCTGCTATATGTCTGGAAATCACTTTGTAGTTTAAGAGAAAAGGGGAAACAGGGCCAACCACATATATTTCTGTTAGCCAGGTAAAGAAGTTTCTAAAAAATAACCTCTAGGAAACTTCTACTTATGTCTCAAAGTTGAGTCACGTGCCCATCCTTCCCACCAAGAAAGGCTGGGAAATCGAGTATTTGGCATGGTAACATTTTGGGAATGACTTTTGTATCTGCCTGTATGGACACATGTACCGTGTCTAACACATAACCCTGAGCAGTGACTTATAAAGTGAAAGAGCATCTGTGGAGGGTGAATTCCCAACATGCTGTAATATCTTTAAAATGTAAGAGATCACTTTAAAAAAATAAAACAAAACTTCTCACAGTGTTTTCAGATTTATTTTAAGATCTCTGTCTCTTCTTTGGAGACTGTCTTAGAATAAATTATTTCTTTCCTACTTGCCTCGGAGATCATGAAGGCTGAGCAAAGCCAAACTTCGAGTGACCAACCACAGAGCAAAAAGCAAACTAGAAGCGTATTCTGCCTGACACTTAGACCAGCCACGTTGTCTTTTGGAAACTCAAACACTTGCTAACTAGTTATCTGCCCAAACTTTCAGCCTGTGCAATAATATTAATGCTCAGGCAATTTAAGTTGCTCGGCCAGGGGGAAGGGGAGAGGTGTACAGTTCATACTAAATGAAAGAGCCAAGAGTCAAATCCAGCTCCGTATGACCCCAGAGACTATGCATGCTGTTAACCCCAACCTTTCTCTGCTGCAGAATCGCATGGCCCTGTGCCCCTGCCCACAAATCATACAGTGGATGCATAATGCTGATAAAGTTAGGATAAATTAGAATGATATTTAAGACCGTGGTCTCAAGCTCATTTTCCAACTGAATGCCTGCCAATCCTGATTCCCCAACACACACAAACACTTCCTTCACCCTCATGGGATGACTCATTGTCTCTAGAATGATCAAATGCCATTTCCCTACCCCTTCTGGGTATTTTAAAAATGTCTAACTTAAATACAATCTTCTCTTGAAAGCCTGCTGTCATTTTCTCCACTATAATTTAGTTCCTTTGTTTCCTATGCTCTGCTCTGAGTGTCACTTCCTATAGCAGTGTCTCTCAAATTTCAACACTGCACAGAGTTACCAGTCACCAAGGCATTGAGTTAAAATGCAGATTCTGATTCAGGATTCCAGGTTGGGTCTAAGAGTCTACATTGCTAATAAGCTCTTATGTAATGTGATGCTGGTCTGTAGTACATATCATGTTCTACCTCATAGAAGGATTGACTTTATCCGTGTGAACCTCCCTCGCATAAAACTTTTGCTGGTGGAAAAAAACCATAGACTTATAAACAGTAGTATAGTGCCTAGACCCATGAACAGACTGAAATGCAAATCAGAAGCAAAATTGCAGGACAATTCATTCTGCCATCCAAATTTCTCACATTTTCAGATGTGAATAGTGGCAAATTTTGAGCTAGGAATAAAAAGAAGAATAAAGAAAGTAAGGGCCTGTTTTCAAACTAATCTGACAGTGCTTGCTTGAAGTGGTCCAATCATGAGTGAATGAATGAGATTACCTTCTCAGATCTTCGCAGACTAGCAACTCAAATCTTTGAGCCTGGATGTGAAACAGCTTCCTTTGACTGAGAACTAAAGTCATGGTAATTTCTTCTTCTCTACAGGCATCTCCAGCTGCTCTTGCAAAGAGTGTGTTGGCGGAAGTCCCAAACCAAGTTGTGGACTATTACAATGGCAAAGGGATTAAACCAAAATGTTCATCAGAAGTCTATGAGTCTTCCAGGACACTAGCACCATGAATTCCGCACACTTTTACAGAGTTCTGAAATATTATTCCTGCTAATATTTAATACTTCTCTTGTATTTAAAAAATAAAAATAGCACGTCTTGGTGATTTTTAACTGAGAATTTTTTTTGCATGTGTAGCCCCCAAGGCCTGGATCTAATTAAACCCTTGTTGTTGCTGAGACTTTTTACAAAGGAATACAAATAATAACCTAATCTTTGCAGCATGTTGCCTTGAAATACAATGGTATATGTATCCATTTTTATACAGGTTTGTTGAAATTTTGCTAAATTTCTTATTATCTTTACACTGTAAAGCATTTTGAAACATTTATTGAATGTTGACAGCCAAAATATACTTGGTTTTATCTGCTCCAGGATGAGAGACTTTTCAAAATGGCGGATGCATGGACTGTATTTTGCATGTTTAAAATAATAAAAAGAAAAAGAACCCTCACACTGTTTTTGCAGTTGTTATCTATAACTCCTCCCTACTAAGAATGGTGTGTCTACCAAGAGACATTCTCCACCCAAAGGCAGTCTTTTTGAAGTGGGTCTGAGATTTTTACCCAGTACCTCTCACACTGTGTACACAAATCACCTAAGAGTTCTTGTTAGAATCAAGATTTTAGTGTAGTAAATCTGTGTGAACCCTGAGATTCTGTAGCTCTAACAAGATCCCAAGTGAAGCTCACCCAGTCCTTGGACTGCACTGAGAATAATAGGGTTCTAGAGTTAAGGGTGTCATAAATGAGATCATCTGGAACAAACCAGACAAACCTAGTTTGCTTGAGGCCACCCTCTTCCTACCAACAGAATAAAGATCTTACCTGTCTGGGAGGTGAGAGTAGAGAGGAATGAGACTGATCCAGAAGCTGCACACCCCCAATCAGTCTCACCTCCTCCTTTAATAAGATGAGGGAGTGCTCCTCCTGGCTTTGCTGCTGCTCTTAAAGGAGACATCACACACTGCTGCATGCATGGGTCCATTTTTACATCAGTCTCTAGGAATGACTCCAGAGTCTTCAGTGGAACCTCAACAACAGACTCTGATCCGTGGCGAATGATACCTATTCCACTAACTTGATCTTGGAGCCTAATGTAGAGCTTCTTTTGCCTTTTGAAATCATTCCTGAGAGCAAACTCTACAAGCAGAAATATCTTAAATCATTCCTTAGGGCAGAGGTGTTTTGTTTGAGTATAGGTTGGCTTGTCTTGAATGAAAGAATAAATGTTTCACTTGTATAATCTTCTCTCCGACAAATGGACAAGCATTTTGCAACCACGAAAAACACAAAGCAGAATTTATTTTTGATCAGAGAGATGATAAAGTAAATCACAAGGCAAAATAATCAGTTTGTTGTTTGTTTGACAAGGGGAGATGTTAATAAGCAAATCACATGCCTTGTATGATTTCCAGAGTTATAATTATAGATCCTAATCTTGCAAATACATGTCAACCAAATGCACAACATTTTGGGAATGATGGTAAAAATGTATGACTGAAAACTCATAAATATTTAAACTGTATTGTTTTATGAATAAATTGGGTACTTACAGAACTTTTTTTCCTAAGAGTCGTGGTCTTGTTTCTCTTTTCAAGGCAATTTGCTGTCAGTGATTTACTTCATTTGGGTGAATTTGCTTCTGATTAAAAATATCTTCTTCACAATTCCATGGAAGCATGTGGATTATTGATTCTAACAAGGAATTAAAATATTTACATATTATAGTACAGGAATATAATATGGTTATAAACATAACCCCAAATCAGGACATGAACTTCCATGTCTGTGTACCTCATACATAGTAAGCACTCAATAGATAATGAATACAGAAATGACTAAACAAAATGAGTGAATAAATGAAATGACTTGGTAATGTGCCCTGTGATCAAATTCTAGTCGATTGTAGATTTTCAGTGTTTTGGGCTGATCACAAGTGCTGTGATATGATGTTCCACATCACTGTAAAATATCTGCTGGGATTTCTGTACTCCTTCCAGAATCCCTGGAAACTGTAAAATGAGGTGGGAAGGACAGACTTTAGTTTGCCAGATCACAAGGCAGCCTTCTTTTAACAGCCAGACTTAAATTCGTCTCAAAAAAATAATAAAAATAATATAATGTTGGGGGTTATCTTAGCCAAGTTGCTCTCTCAGAATACCATGAATAAAGTGCCCTAAGCAGCGGAAGTTTATTTCTCACAGTTCTGGGGTCAAAGATGTCCATGATCAAGGTTCCTGGTGAAAGCTCTTTCTGGCTCATCTATGTCCATCTTCTTGCTATATCCTCAAATGATACAAACAGAAATCAAGCACTCGAGTCTGTTCTTACAAAGGCATTAATCCCGTCACAATGTCGCTACATCATTACCTTAAAGTCCTCATCTAGGAGGAACTAAAATCATAGGAATTAGGAATAGCAGCATATTGGGGGTTAGGGTTTCAAGATATGGATTTTGGAGGGGAACAAACATTTAGTCTAAACAAGGCGTCATTACGTGCCAAGTAGTGTTCCAAGTGTTTGTCACATGCAAGCTCTGAATCTTCTCAACACAGAGACAGAGACACAGTTAAGGTCACACAATTATCAAAGAATAGGAACAGATTTTGAGTATACACACTGTGGCTTCTAAATCCAAATTTACTATGTAACTCCCATGTCAGCTACCCTGTTAGCACTAATACTCATCCACTTGCTATTTAAACAGCAGAGTTTTAGGGAATTTGGGAGAAATGAACCTGAAAACAGACCTAATTCAGAAATATCTGTCTCACAGCTTCCTGTCATGGGTTCTTGCCATCTTGTGATGGGAACAGTAAAAGACTCTCCAGGTACAACCCACTCTTCTCACCCACTTGCCACCAAGGAAACGATATGCCTCAGACATGACCAGTGACCAGCAGAGCTATTCAAATAACACAGGTGGAGAGGGTCTAAGCAAAGAGTGCTACCGAGTGGAGTGGTGAGGATGAGTGGGAACTGGAAAGTGTGCTCAGGAAAGGGCAGCTGATGCCCAGCTCCAAGGGCCATGTAGAGTACGGACCACAGTGCCAGCCAACACTGTCTTTCAAGGTATCTCAAACATCTGCTTCTCATAAAACTTTTAACCTGGAAATATTAAGAACGCATTCAAACTTCAACAATTTTTAAAAACACTACAAGGGCCAAACTTTCTACATTAAATGAAAAAAGGCTCTGGGTTTAGCTTCAACTGGCTCTGGAGTGCAAATTTGGAACCATCAAGTTTATCCATGTGTGGTCTGCTTTGCACTGGGCCTCAATAGGTAATATACAATCTTCAGAATTCTTGAGGACCCTAAGAAGATTCTTTTAGTGTAGTTTATTCCCATTATTTTTGTCATATTAGAAATTAAAATAAAAATATAACATGCATACTAATTGCTTTAGGAACAATAATAAATGCATCATGTTAACACAAATGACAGTATCTTCATTAAAACTGTACAGTTTCAAAAGAAAAAGTAGTAAAAGGAGCAGTGCATTATTGTCTTACAGTTTGTGCAACTATTTAGTGTCTTGCTGAATGAAAGCTGGGTTCTCATATCTGCTCTGCACTCAACCTGTTGTAAAATGAGTTTTTCTTATCTTTTTTTAAAGCAAGGTGTCACCATGTAATTTAGGCTGTCCATGAGATCACTATGTAGCCCAGGCCGGCCTCTAACTCATAGCAATCCTCCTGCCTCAGCCTCTACATGCTGTTATTACAGGTATGTGCCACCACACTGGGCTTTAAAGTTTTGATTTTTTCACTGACACATAATTATACATGTTTTTAGGGTACAACATGATGTTTTAATACATGCATACATCATATAATGATCAGATTGAGGCGATTAGCATAGCCATCACTTTCAACACTTGTTATTTTTATCATGGAACACTGGCCACAAAAATAAAATTTTGTCATTTGTGACAACATAGAGGAAATTTGAATAATTATATTAAATGATATAAGCCATTAGCAGTGGGACAAATTCATTTAGAAACAATAATAAATCCATCATATGTTAACTCAAATGCAATATTTTCATTAAAACTGTATAGTTTCAAAAGAAAAGGTCATGAATGAGACAGTACAGTATTGTCTTATGGTTTTTGCAGCTGTTTAGGGTGGCTTGCTCTGCTCTCCACTGGTCATGTCTGAGACACGTGGTTTCCTTGGTGGCAAGTGGGTGAGAAGAGAGGGCTGTACCTGGAGAGTCTTCTACGGCTGCCATCACAAGATGGCAAGAACTCACAACAGGGAGCTATGAGACAGATGTTTCTGACTTGGGTCTGTTTTCAGGTTCATTTCTCCCAAATTCCCTAAAACTCTGCTGTTTGCTATGGCAAGTGGATGGTCTCACTCACATGTGAAATCTCAAATAGCTGATCTCATAGGAGTAGAGGGTAGAAAAGTAGTTCCCTGATGACAGGAAGGGCAGGCACATGGTAAGAAAGGGGAAAGGAATAGGAGAGGCGTTGGTCAAAGGAGAAAATGAAGTTTTGCTTGAAGTACAAGCTTGAAAATCTGATCTCATGTGGATGTGCCTCATCAGAAAGCAGAAAACTGCCTTTAGCTTTTTCCGGTCATTATGCTTAGACTTCTTTTTACCACATCCAACTTAAAAAGTGGTAGGTTTTTAAAGCATGTAATATGAAATCATACTAATAAAATTTTCCTGGCATTTTTGGTGTTTTCTTTAGCAGTGCATGGTTTTTCAACACGGTGCAATGGTCATTTGGAAAATATCGATCCCCTCAGATGTGTCAGATAGCCCAAATACACAGCTGATTCTCCAGCGTCAAAAAATCACTTGTTCTACAGCTGTATAATAGCACCACTGACCTCATCAGTTTTCAAGTATTGAGAATCTGTCAAATTATGGTGGCAGATTCAGGTTTTCCACAATTCTTTTCTTTGCTAGAAAGCTCGTACACGATATTTGGCAAGAAACACTATCAGATGTTTTTCTTGAAGTGACAGGCTCCAGCTTATTTCATTCACTTTCTAGAAAATATCTTCCAAATACCCAAGTCTGAGAGTCTCAGTAATTCTGTTTCTCCCTCTCTCTCTCTCTCTCTCTCTCTCTCTCTCTCTCTCTCTCTCCCTCTCCCAGAATGCTATCTGTGGGGAAAAGCACTTACCTCAGCTCAAAACACAATAATACATGTACTTTTCCCTGGAACAACCCCTTTAGGTTATAATGGAAAAAAAGTACTTAATAAGTGCTTTTCAGTTGTCACCCAGCATATGAAAAAGTCATGAACTCAAAGGTCAAGATTTAATGAGATTAATTATGTGTCTGCTCTATTTCAGTTACTTTCTCATTGCTGAGACACAGCGTCTAACAGTCACAATTATAAAGTGGAAAGGTTTTGTTTTGGCTCACAGTTTGTAGAGGTTTCAGTCTATAGTTGACTGGCTCCATAGTCAGCAATCTCCGAGTCAAGGCAGGCCGGCATGGCAGAAAGGACAGAGCTCATGGCTTAGTGGTGGAAGCCAAGAATGATCAAAGGAGGAGGGAGGGAGACAGATCCTCCAGGCCACTCCCCCATGACCCACCTTCCCTCCCACCAGGTTTTACCTCCCCCCATCACATTTAGTTGTGAGTACATCAGTGGCTAGCTGCCCCGATGAATTTGACCATTCTCATCAGAGGAGCTTGGGATCTTGTTGTTAAGAGTGGCTGTGGTTCACTTTGGAGGAGCTCTGGCCCTTAGTTAAGGATCAATTGCTGGCTCCAGAGGGGAAAATGTGTGCTGTTCAATCTCCACAAGAAACTTGTCATGCTGACTTCCTGACATGTACTCTACTATTCTCATAGTCGTAGGAGCTGAGGATGATCATGGTACTTTTCAGGGGAGCTCTGGTCCTTAATTTGAGTGTCACTTCTTGGCTCTAGTGTAGAACCCTCAACCTACTGGCACAGCTCCTTTGTCCCACTGGCCTTTGGGCCTTCTAGTTTTCACCATTACTTTTGGGCCTTCTTAGTGCAGATTCATAAAACAGACTTTCATGAGTCCTTGTTGTGGGCTCTAGACCTCCAGTTGGACTCGGGGAGGTATTGTCATGGGCTCTAGGTCTTCAGCAAGACTCATATAGAACATTGTTGTAGGATCCAGGCCTTCAGTTTGATTTTCTACATCTTTAATGTTGTGGACAGATTTCCTGCACTTTCTTGTATTTAAGTGTGAGTGACCATCATAAAATAATATTATAAATTTTGTGTCCTGTATGTAAATTTTTCTCCTTGTAACCTCTCACTACAATGACACTCATTAAAAAAGCATAAAGAAAGCAAACAAGCAACAACAACAAAAGAAAATCAAATCAAAGAAAAAAAGATTTCTCTGTGATTTCAAGCCTGAGTTAATCTTCTGGGGTCTACAGTTTTGTGGTATTGTCCAATTCAAGGTATGACTCTGCTGTCACTGGTAGACAAAAGAGTCAGACAGACCCCAAATCCTGATCAATAAGGGAAGCAAAAAGAACCCAGATCCATGCTGGATGATCCCAGAAAAACCTGCAGTAGCATATGGATGGGGTGCCAATTCTAGTGCTTTGAACACCACAGAAGTTCAGACTGATCCTGGCCTCTAGTCACAGGGTTTGGGCCTGAGTTGTTCAACCTACAACACTTTGCATGTCTCTTACCAGCCTGACCATGGCTCTTTGACATTGAGTGCCTCCCATGGTTGTCCCTCATCCAGTCATTATGGGATTTCAACACTGGGAGCCGTGAGATGAAGCCAACCCACTGTTGCGCTGAGTTCTGGATTCAGTTGACCCCTCCCTAAAATGGCATTCAGTCAAACACCCTCCTGAGGAGACACAGTAGTCACATGGACTGGAGTTACCAGCTGTTGCAGTCCACGGCTTCCACTACTCTGATTCACTGGTGTGCTTCTCCTGGAGGCCCCTGGAATCAGCTACCCTCACTAACCTTTCTCTCTCATCTCACAAACCCAGGAGCAGGGGAGAAAGTGTGGATTTCCCCCTCCATTTTTAGCAATGAGGTTTACCTCTTTCTTCCCTTCTCTGTTGCCTCCAGTTTTCCTTTCAGATACTGCATGGCCCCCACAAATGCACTTTCCTCTTCCTTTTCTTCCCCATGTTGTTTTCTAGTACCTGAATTCCAAATCTTGCTCACATTGATTTGTTGCTGATTACTGCTCCACCATCTTCCCAGAAGTCCCTAATTGGTGAATTTGATTTGGCTTTTGTTCAATTTAGTTTGCAACAAGAATTGCAGAAAGAATTAAATTCATGAACTGAGGTACCATTGTGTTATTCTGAAAACAGGTAGTACATCAGAGATTCCCTACAAGAGTCTCAGGGACCTTCAGGACACATACTTTGTTTTTTTTTTTTGTTTTTTTTTCTTGTTTTTTTTTTTAATTTAAAAGAGAATAAAACAAAAGGGGGCAGTACAGAGATGATCAGAACAGGACAACATAGGCAACACAGTACTTTACATTAAGTCAACTGGACATCAACAGTATCTAACACCATATCTCTTACTCTGCTATAGTTGAGCATAGTTTCAATTACAATAATATCAAACATAACACAATAGTATAAAGCCATGCATATAGTGAAAGAATTCCAGGGCTTTCTGAACCGAATAACAGAAAA